>JAAGNO010031112.1:17999-47652 GCA_033439905.1 Ceryle rudis
TCAGGCAAGATCTGCCTTTCCTGAACCCATGCTGACTGGGCCTGATCCGCTGGTTGTCCTCTATATGGCTTGTAAGACCACTCAAGATGATCTGCTCCATGACCTTCCCTGGTACTGAGGTCAGACTAACAGGTCTATGGTCACTTAGATCCTCCTTTCTGCCCTTCTTGTAGATGGCTGTCACATTTGCTAACCTCCAGTCCATTGGGACCTCTCCAGTTAGCCAGGGCTTCAGATAAATAATGGAAAGTGGCTTGGCGATCATATCCACCAGCTCTTTCAGCACCCTTGGGTGTAACCCATCCGGTCCCATAGATTTGTGTGCATCGAAGTGGCGTAGAAGGTCCCTGACCACCTCCTCTTTAATCATGATAACCTCATTCTGCTTTTTCTCCCTGTCTCCCATCTTATGAGGCTGGATGTCCAGGGAACAGCCAGTTGCACTGCTGAAGACTGAGGCAAAGTAGGCGTTAAGCACCTCAACCTTTTCCTCATCCTTTGTTACTAAATTTCCCTCTGCATCCAATAAAGGATGGAGATTTTCCCTAATTCTCCTTTTGTTATTAATGAATTTATAGAAACATTTTTTATTATCCTTCACAGCCGTAGCTAGGTTGAGCTCTAGCTGCACTTTGGCCCTCCTAATCTTCTCCCTGCATTGCTTTACTAATCTATGGGCCTCAGCTTTTTCAGGAGGATGCTGTGGGAGACTGTGTCAAATGCTTTGCTGAAGCCTAGGTAGACCACATCCACAGCCTTCCCCTCGTCTACCAGATGGGTCACCCAGTCATAGAAGGAAATAAGATTAGTTAGGCAGGACCTTCTTTTCCTAAACCCATGTTGGCTGAGCCTGATCCCCAGGTTTTCTTGTATGTGACACTTGATGGCACTCAGGATGATCTGCTCCATAACCTTGCCAGGCAAGAAGGGATGAAAAAAACTAGGAAGGTCATTCAACCTTCTTCATTTTCAAGGATGAAATTTTTAAAATGAATCTTGAAGAAAGTAAGTGATTATTCTGCTTAGCACTTTTTAGAGTGACTATAATCTCATCTCTGCCTTCCCTTTAGTCTTTTCTGGTGTTTTTTTTTTTTTTCTTATAGAGCATCTTACTTTACATTATGACTGTCTCATAGGCAGGCCAAAGGTAGGCCATAGCTCTACCTTTTCACAGAGTAGTCCTCCTAATATTCAGAGAGGAGTCCAACCAGACAGACTCAGACACAAGTAGAAGACTGACATTAACGTAAAGATCTCCAAGAAGATCACCAGGACTTGTCCACCTGGACAGCTTGCAGGGGAACTCTGACTCTAGCAGTGTGAATGATCTCGCTGGATCTAAACTTATATGAAATACATGTCAAATATGAGCCTCTTGCCCATGTACTGCCTACGGTCAGAAAAAGATAAGGAAACTTTGTAACAGGAATCCATTCAGCCTGTTTCTGTCATCTACATTTGAATGAGATAAATTTTTGTCTAGGAGAGCCTCTTTCTCTCCTGTGGTTGCATGGGAGTGTAGTTCAATGATGACATCAGTAGAAATCAATGGTCTTAATTCCTGAAACCAGGTGAGATAATTCTATCAAGTTTACCAGCTGGACCATGCTGTGTCATAGGGTACCATCTTCATCCAGTGTGCCTGAGCTTTCCTTTGAAACCAGGATGAAAGAAATGTGCATGTTAAAGGGCTGGCGCCCACTGGACCATGCCCAAAAATTAAGTCAGGAAGTTGGTTGTACAATATAACAGGTCTTTTGGACTGCCACAGACTTCCATACACCAATGCATGAAAACCTGAAGCATGAAGAGCTACAAAGCATTTCAATCAGTGTATTTAAAACACTCAAAGCCTTCTTCCTACATGTGTTTCTCATTACTCTCCTATTTCTTCCACTGGTAAGTAGGTCAGTTCTTCATTTCTGTTAACACTACATCTAATTCCAGTGGCCCTGTACCGTAAGAATTCGATTTAAGAATCTTTTGCTGCTATCAACTTTAATTTTTCCTTTTCACAGTATCCAACTATTTCTTTTTATCCCTTCATCTTCTGACACAGTAAATTAGGTTTTTTCTTTCCATCTTTTATATTGCTGTTATCAAAGCATCAGACTATGATCAAATCCTTTTCACCTTCCAATTTTGTCATAATTTCTTTTGTCTATATTTGTATTTTCTCCATTTTAAAAAAACATTTCTTCTTTCTCAAGCTCAGCATGTTAAAAAAAGGACAATTTTGCAAGGCTACACAGAATGTCACTGTTATCTCCTCAGTATTACATGAGATCCTATGAAATGTATAATCCAAATTGTATAGTCCAGCTAGACATTTCTGTGTTCTGTTATGTCCTCCCCATTCTCAGGCACACAGTATCCAATTGTCTTTTTTGACCTTCTTCCATCAACAGAAATTTCTTTTATTGTAATCCTCCACTGTATAGGCTAGACTGTTTATTATATCGTATCACAAATGGACATGGTAAGTTTTATACTTGTGTAAATTCTACTTTTGTTTTGTTCTGCCGCAAAGTGGTTTCTTCAGAGTCAAAGTCCTAAAAATTATATTAGGAACATGGTATGGGAATACCTACCATTGCATCTAGATCAGGGACTGGATGCTTTTTTCTTTAATTTGCATTGATATAAACATTTCTATTCTCACATTTAAAAAAATCTCTTTCCTTCTTTTCTGGCCTTAGCTCAGAGAATATTCTAAGATACAGTGCTGTTAATCATGGAGAAATGTATATAATTATGTGTAGCATGTAAAGATAAAATAGTTTACAATGCATGAAAATAATATACTAAGAGAGAATGTATTAACTGGAGAAAGCATACGGAAAAAGTTGTCTGGCACAGACACTGATGGGAAGAATTTGACTGATGGCCTTATGTGAATGACTAATACATGGATGTATTACATAGATGAACTGTAAGGACAGATAGATGAGATAAATCAACAGAAGTACAGATTGATGAATGGAGTGCAGCTGTATTGAAGTGAAAGACAGGTAAGAGGAATATTAGAGAGAGGGAAAGAGTGTGTACAAGTACCCTTGTAGAATTTCTTCTGTCAGAATGAGCTCTGATGGATCTCTTTGGGAATCAGCTGGTTAAATGCAGCTCCATCTTAGAAACGAAACTGGGTTCACTCCACAGAGGTGCAAGGAAAATGAGAACATCCTTTGACAGAGGGAGACTGAATTTAGAACTGAAAGCACAGAAAGGCATTAATGAAAGGAACACTAGGACAAGATTAAATCTTAGCAGAAAGCATAGTCAGGGATTTAACAATGAAAAATGTAGAATAAAGTAGCAGGTAAAATGAATTTTTTTTTTTTCCAGTGTAACCTACACCTTGCCTGTAGCTTTCAATTCACATGTTTTCCTGAAGCCAAATCACGCCTTTTTAAAGATAAGGATCTCACATTGTGGACCTTAATGACATTGAAATTTAGCAAGAACTGGACCTCCTGTGTACAAATGTGATGCAGTGATCTGTCTGTAGTAATACCAAAGAAGCAATATGCTGATATGTAGTTACTCCCCCTGATGCTAGCATTTGCTGCTGATGGTTTCCAGTAGCAGAACTAGATAGCTCAAGAAGGTCAAATTTAAACAGCTTCTGCTCTAAGCCTCTGCTTTAAATCTCCACAGGGAAGTAGTACCTGTAACAGTACATTTATTAATTCATTGCATTTTGTTTTTCAATATACACTTTTACAGTGCTCTGTGCAAATATTTCTGGGACTTTAGCCTCCTAGATAACAAATCCTAAACACCTCCTACTCAAGTCAGCCATGTGAAATAACCATAAACTACCACGCCTTAGGACCAGTAGCTTTCCCTGCATAAGGCCCTGCGAGCAGCTTTTAAGCAATACACTGTCTCGTTTATGCTAGAGAGAAGTCACAGCTTCAGTGTTTAGTAGCCAGCAACTCAGTCTGAACACAACTTTTCAGAGGAGATTAAAATTACTGATGCAAACCCCCAACAGATTTTCACATACTGTAATTAAAAAATGTTTTCTACTGAAGCACGTGTGTTCTTTGGCCAGTATTCACCAGAAAAGTAATGTGTTCTGAGTTGGCTAGGCAACTCAGAGCAACAGAAGTTAGAGGACGAAAGTCTTTCTACTTATATGTTTATGTCAAGAAGACCTTTGAGGGAATAAATATGTAATGGTAGAAATAGCTTTTTTTCAGCTAACTTTGCAGAGTTTATTCTTATTTACAGTCAGACATGATTTTTAAGTTTATTAATTTCTACATAATTTTAAAATCTGGTTGGATGTGGGAAGCAACATTGGAGAAATGAACCATGGTGCATACCATTATGTGCTCTCAGTATGTCTTCTGAGGCATTTCTGAGTAGCTTGCTGGAAACTTTATATTGTCAACAATGTAAAGAAAGACAGCTGTGTTATCTTTTTGTCTTCTGAGCAATGCAACATCAGTAATGACCAGCTGACTTCTGACCCCTCTCTATTTTTCATTGCAATAGTGAGGTGGGATGCTTTTCATGCACTTGGCAGGGTTACCTTTCTAGTGGGCTGGAGAAATTAATTTTGAGCTGGAAACCAAAATATTGAGTTCACTGAGACAGGATTCAGAAAAAAATGCCAAGATTTTTGTTTGTTTGTTTGTTTGTTTCATAGCCTTGGGGTTTGGCTTTAACCACACAGAAAGGGAAAAGAAACAAAACAAAACCAAACAACCCCCAAACAAAACAAAACAAGGCCAAAACCAAACCAATACAACAAAAAAAACCAAAAATACCCCCCTTTTTGTTTTGCATATTTATTTAAGTCATATATTAAATGTTTTTTTTTCTGATTATAAGGGGTTGTTGTAGTGATTACTCTAGCAGTCTGACAACAGATGTCATTCTCTTCTTCATCATAAAGCAGCTATAGCAAAGCTTTGAGCTTTGGCATAAATTCCTTTATTTAAAATGCCCAGTTCTTTGCCTCAAAAAGAAGCGGAAAAGTCTTCTTGTTCCAAATCCCCAATATAATTTCTGCTCTTTGCCTCTGTCCTGCCCTAAATGGATTTCCCATCCTAGAATAATAGCTGGATCCTCATACTCCCAGATATGTCTGTCAGATAACCATTTATTTCCAGTCATACTTGATAATTCACATGAATACCTGTTAACCAGGAAATAACCTACATATACCAAACTAATTTTTCAGTTACAAATTAAAAGCTATTGGATGTTAATAATTCCCTTCACAAGGCTGAACTTAAGCCATGTGAACTAAAATATTACTGAATATGGTCAAAATGCTTCTTTTATTTGTGTAGAAACTTGGAAATTTCTACTGTAAAACTCAAAATGAAAATACTTCCATCTCACATTGGTTATCTGTTCCACAAAGGAGCTGTGGTTGAATCGTCATTAGTTCCCTCATGCCACCCAGCTGAACTCATTCTCCCCACTGTTGTGGCAGAGGAAGCTCTCCATCACTTATTACATCATTTATTACAGATATTTACTACATCATTTATTACACATTGATCATAAATCTAAAGAAATAATAATTTGTCTTCACTCTCAATCTTTACTTTTTGATTTTTATAAAGTATTATTATTCTTTTCAGGGATCAAACAGCACACACATGTGCATACTTAGAAACAATACACAAAAAATTACCTAATCAAAAATCCAGTTTCTCTATTTTTTTCAAAGGCTGCCTCTGAGAGGAAAATACAAATCATTTCTAATTTTTCAGTCTTCCTGAAAATGGTATTGTCTACCCAGCCAGGATGAACGTGAATATTGTTGTGATTCAAATTCCATCAAACTGATTGCTGAGGTTGGCAGAAGCAATGGTGGCACCTGGTCAACATCCAGTTTTAAAAATGAATGAGTACCAGAATAATTATGTGTTATTGTACCTGCTAATTTCTCCTGGAAAATACCTTAATAAATTGATTGCATGTTTCAAGCAAACCTGTAATGAAAGGATTATTTACAAAGGCCACACACAAGCTGTTATTAAAAAGCAATCAGTAAGAGAGAGGAACAATGGCAGGAGGGCTCAGTGGGGAAACCTTAATGGTAGGAAGTTTAGGATTTGGTTTGTGTTATCTTGCTGACATTGTAATTAAAATGTATTTCTTCCCTTTCTTTACTGTACCACACTTTATCTGAATTAACTTTCATTCTTGGTTAAGGAGAAAGTAATTTTGATTACACATCAGGATGAGGCAGTGCCAATCTCTATGCTCTTTCTGCAAAACCCTAATCTTCAAATCTGGATTCGAGAGTGCTGTGTGGGAGGTTTTTCTGGGGCATCTGCAGGCAGCAGGATCCAACAGAAAAGTGGACCTATGGCTTGTCAAATGTACCCTGCAATCTTGCAGGAAATGGAGGCTTTAGCCAAACCTTTGCAGACATAGAGTTGAGCCTGTTGGTTGATTTAAGAAGCTGACATCATGGAGAAGCCAACCAAATGATTCAGCCAGATTACTCTCTCTTCTCTCTCCTCCAATTAATATATAGGTTTTAAAAGCAAACAACAACAACAACAACAACAACAACAACAACAAAAAAAGGAAGCTGGAGAATTTGAAGTGTGAAAAAAAAGGAGTAAAAAAACCTGAAGATGTATAATTAGTTATCATTAATTAGCATATGTTTGCACAGCACCTAGTAAACCTAAGCACTATGTAATTGCTGTAGTTATGGGAAAAGAGATCTAAATGTTTAAGAAGGGTAGGTTTAGGATAGAGGTACCAGCATCTGAAGAATGTAAAAATCCAAGGAGGGAGAAGAATCATGCAGGATATGAGTAATGTTCTTGGGAGAAAACAGCAGAAGGGCTGGAGCTTGAAACCCACATGGATGCCAGGCAGGCTCAAATCTGCTTCCCTGGGCAGTGCTCTCACATCTTTCCTCTTCAGTAAAGCAGCCAGATGGCCAATGGCTGGTAGTTCACCCTGGGCCTAAATGTAGAACTAACATAAAGTATTTTCTGAGGTCTTCTTGATTAGTTTTTGTAGGACTTACTAAGGAAATTCTTATAAAATGGCTTTGCTTTTGTTTCAGAATAGCTCTCGTGCGGGGGTGGGGGTGAGACATACCTTTCATGGAAATTGTTGGAAAAAACACGACCAAATCAAAAATGTTTTAACTAGGAAGCAATGTTGCAGTATCTATTTCATATGAGCTGCAGATTAATAATGTACTGTTTGTGCCTGTGTGTGAGGTCAGACTTCTGTGCTTGCAAGACACCAGCGTGAGCAACCACCACCTCTTTTCTCTAAGGAAGGAGACTGAAGAGCATCAGATGAAAGATGCACAGGCACCTATCCCCATTCACAGAGCCGGAAGGGACCATAAGGCCCACAGATAAGCTCTGGGACATGATGACTTTCCTGTACAGAGTGAGTTAGTTTGTGTTAGGATCTCTCCCTTGTGTTAGGATCTCTCCCTAGACAAATGATAAGGTTACATTATCTGAATCACTTACAAAAGGCTAGGTATAATGTTCTCTCTGTCACAATCAAAACCATTCTCAGTCCAGCTCCCTTTTCCTTACACACTTCAAAATGTTGTCTGAAGTGTTAAAAAAATATAGACTATGAAACGCATAAAGTGAAGGGGGGGAAGTTGCTCTTGCTGTATGTAATAAGTTTGTAAAATAAAAGAGGTGAATATAACATATAGGTTACATTAAATCAGTCTATAAAGTGAAAAATTAACACAGCTTTCACTAAGGAGTCTAGTAAGAGACTTTAAAGAAAACAAGAAAGGAGAGGCATCATGATGAAGCACACTCCTAGCAGAGACACAGAATATATTAAAGACACAATGATGTGAAGTGAGACAGGATCTTCTTCTAGGTAGGAAAGATTACAGAGAAGAAGCTCACATTCAGAGCATCAAGCCAGGAACAGACAGTGGTGATACAAGCCATAGTAAAAATAAGAAGAAGCCTAGGAGGGTAGCTTCAGCAGATCTTTGGAGGACAGTTTTGTACCAAGATTATCAGCAGACAATGGTGCTGCTTCCCTGAGCCCAGGTTCCTTCTGTGCTATAGCAGCAAATCTGTTAGGTACTGAGATCAAAAGTAAGATAAAAATCATTTGCAGTCTTTTAGCAGCTGCTTTACAGAGTCCTGGTGGACATAGTCTGGAGAAATATCTTAGCAACAAAACCAGTCTGAAGGTTGTACTAAACGAAGATGATCAGCTCTGGCTCCTTTAATACAGATTTTCCCTCCAGTATACCTGTGAGCATATCTCTTCGTTAATTTCCTACTTCTTTTTTTTTGTTTGTTTGTTTTTTTTTTTTGTTATTGTTTTTCTCTAAAATGAAAACAAATTTTACTTCAAGGCAAATGTCACTCCCACCTGTATGAGATTCCTTCTCACCAACAGCACTTTTTATCCACTAAACTTTAAATCCTCAGAAGAACTAAATGTAACAAAACCTTATATCTGGCAGTTTTCTTACAAGATGCACAGGCTTCTGGCAACTAATATAGTAGAAAATTATCATCATCGTTACATTGCTTAGTTTTATGGTATGTTAAACTGCCGATGTACTGATTCAAGAAAAATGCCCTCAGCATATAACTCCATGCCAAGCCATTCTCTGATTTACAGGAAAGCTGACTCTACCAAGTATCTGCAGTACCAGACAGTAAGCTCTAATCTTTACTACTATATTTATCTACTTCTTTACTGTGGCAACTAGGGATCTTTTATGATATCAAATATGTAGCAGCTTTTCCAATAAGCATGACCTCTTACACTCTGCACTTAACATTGTATGCAAGCCTACCAACAAGCGTGCAACATTCCTTCCTCCTGAAATTGAGAGGAATACATTGCAGGTTATTAAGCCAAATCATTGTAAGTCCAAACCACTACCTGACACTTCAACTGAAAATCCATTTATTGGTCATTGCAGTTCACTGAACACTGATATAATCTACTGCTCATGGAAAATGTTATTTCGATTTCTGCAGAATTTTATTCCAGGCTAGAAGTTCCCAGGTAGTTTCACGAGCACAGGAAAAGTAATGAATTATTCCACACTTGAGATGACAAGGATTTGGCTACCTAGGACCAGATTTCCTACCAGAAAAAGGATGCCCCATCTGGTTTATGAGCACTGAATAGAAACGTAGCTCTGACAGATCACTGATTCCTGCCTAACAAACAGCAAATGAACTGACAGGGTCATGAAATGGATTAGGAAATGCCAGTATCCCGCTCTACACGTTTCCTCCATTAGAAATGGTAGAAATACAAATCTTCAGGTTTTCAAGTTCTCAGGTAATACTGATATTCTTAAATTTCACCTGAAACAGTTCTCAAAATGATCACATGCAACAACTCCCCACCATCCTCCTAAAACTTATGTGTTAGCTGCAGTCAGAGATCTGCTTGTGACAGATACAAATTGCTTCTGTTTTTTTGTTGTTGTTCGTTGGTTGGTTTGAGTTTGTTTTTTGTTTCTTTGTTTATTTTTGTTTTGTTTTGTTTTGTTGGTGGTAGTGTTTTTTGGTTTTTGTTTTTTTAAAGCCCTTCATATTCTAGGAAACTGTATTTTTTTAAACATTTTTTGTTGTTAAACTGTTTCCAGTGCTTTCCTCTGGCTATATCTGTCACCCCCTCTTGAAGTAGAGTGTGAGCACCATGTGTAATGACTTGTTTCAGGCACCTCCGAGGGAGAGAGCAGTTACTGCATAAAGTTCACTGACTCCTATATTCACATGCAGCAAGTGGTCTCTTCAATAAGCACAAAGCCCTGGTAGTGCTGGAGCACCATATAGCTTCTCATTTTCTTCTTCCAACATGCGAGTGGTGACATTGCACATTGCCTAGGATTTACACGCAGTGCTTCTTTGTAAAAGGTTAGCTGATAAAAAGGGGGCTACTTCTTTAAGTGAGAGTGGAAATCTTTACGCTGAACCTAGATCTCTTGAGTTAGACTAGTCACTCAAAAGATGCCTTTACCTCTTTGCAGCTGTACAAATGCAAAAATAAGGCCCAGGCTGCAGTTCCCCTCTCCCCAGGCCTCACCAAGCATGGGATTAGTCATTCAGGTATATTAGAAGTATTTTTAAAAATGCTAGCAACGTAACAGGGGACATAACAGAGGAATAGAGTCATGATCAATGGCACGAAGTCTAGCTGGAGGCCAGTAACTAGTGGTATACACCAGGGGTCATTACTGGGTCTTATACTGTTTAACATCTTCATTAATGATCTGGTTGATAAGGCAAGTTTGTCAGTGACACAAAATCACATGGCAAGACTTTCTAAGCAGATAAGCAATTGCTCAGTATTCTCTCAGGTAAGGTCTCCATCAGCCAGAGGCCTTCTTAGACTTTTAAGCACCTCTTCCCATCTGCTGAGTAAGGTAAAACTTCCCATTATATTGAATTTTTACAGATTATATGTATCAGGCATCACATAAAGTTTGTGAATCAACAGGTCTATATTGATCCAATCCACGCAGTCAAGTTCTTAGAAAGAGAGAGAGGAGAATAAGGCCTATATTTAATAATTTTCCTTGGAACAGATATAGTTCTTTTGAAGGAGTCACAGTCAGTGCAAGGAGCTATATTTTGTGTATGCTTCTATGAATACAAGTGACTCACCAGAAGGAGAAATATGAAATCCTCCAACCCCCAAAATTAGATATTGTGAGGTTTTTTAAAGATAATCCTAGCATTCCCCAAGCAAACACCATTTACTAGATCATACATTCAGTGATGCCTCACTCTCATCTTTCAGTATAAATCATTCATCTCTCTGGTTCATTTCAATTTATTTCTTGGGCCCAGCCAGAATTATTCTACTGTCTTACTGTTTCCTTGCTGTAGTCTGGAAAGCTTTAAATATTTTTCTCTGCATTCATAACTAGCAAATATACTCAAACTCAAATAACCACCTTCTCTCTCTTCAGTATTTAAAGACCTTACTGACCAATCTTAAATCCTGCTGGGTATGTATATATTACAGTTTGTGGTATATTGTCAATCCTAGTTGTAATAGTGCATGTGTGAGTGCACTGTATATTTCTTTGCTAAATAAAGATGAGCACACACTTGCAAATAGAGGTTCAGATGCCTGGATGTGGATATGTTCCCATACTTTTTTTATAGCTTACGTATACACATACATGTCCAAGTGGGAGTGCAACTGTCTACAAAGCCTTGAGTATGAAAGTGAAAAAGAGCTTGGGGTTATCTTTGTTTTCAACCCTGTTTAAGTAACCTGATTTTCTGGTTAACAATCCTTTGAATATTTACATCCTTTTCTCATTTTTTGGGTTGTCATTCAAACATATCACTAGAAGCAATAGAAGTTTTGCCCAATGAATACTCAAAACACACACATACAGAGCACAATGATGTTTACATGTATGCATCCACATGCCTGCATATAGATATTATTGTGTGTGTACAATAGCAATCATGTAACGACTCAGTCTTTTAACTGAAATCTTGAAAGCTCTGGAGGAAGATGAATGAACTTTATTTCTATGCAATTTATTTTCCCCATTTCAATGGTAAAACTGTTGTGACTTAAGGGGCATGTAGTACAACAGAACAAGGCCCTGAAACACTTCTCGTATGTCCAACATTAAAGCTGTATGTGACTCTACAGCACAGCTAGATGGACTTATGAGGAAAATGATCAATAATTACAGTTGCAGATTTATGCCATCATAGAGGAAACACACAAAAAGCCCTGGAACTGAAATGCTCAGGCAACCAACTTTGTTTAAGCTGGTAACTTAATGTAGTGTTGCCACATCTCAACAGCCATGGCTACCCATACAAAGATGCCATCACACCATTTAGGAGCTGAGGAGGTTTATTCCATCTTTTTATTCTCTTTCCATTTGCCAATATTAAAACTTGCTCCTTTAGGGACACCTGCTACTTCTCTCTTTTGTGATAATGCATGGGTATGTGTGGCTTTGAGAGCTATTTATGTAATATTTCCATTAACAAGCTGTAATTAAACTATCTAATTAAAAAAGCAGTAATCTATTTAACAGGAGTTTTAGGTTTTTTTCAAGAAAGTCTAATAGAACTGTGATTAAGTTCCTCCATTAGATGAGCATTATGTTTTTTCATAAGGTTTTTAATTACTCAACCCAAAATGTTAAATAAATTAAATTAAAGAGAAAATTTTATTTTTCTGAAAAAACAAACAAAACCCAACACAAAATGCACACTAGAGTAAAAAGCTGTTCCAAAATATCCATTAATATACTATGGATTTTTTCTAACATGTTGTGCATTTCAACCTAGACAAAAGCTGATTATGTAATATATAGTGTATAGTATTTTACACTTATTGGACAAATAAATAGGTAACTGTAGTTTTTATTCCCAAGATGTGCCTATTATTAAAGCACAGGAACAGCCCTTTAGGGCCACAGCAGTGGTTCCCCCAAACCACACTTTACCACAAGCTGGGGTAAGGAGAGCACACAGGCCTGGACACTTTACTGTCTTCTTGAGTTTCCTCAGCATTCGGCTTCATTGGAGCAGAACATTAAGGAATGAATCCTTGCTTGTTCCTTTAGTGTCCATTTACAGACCTATTGTCTGGGAATTTGTCTAATCCTGTTTTGAGCCCACTGATGCCATTTGCTTCTGTAACCTGCTGGGCAAGCAACTTCCAGAAGTTCCCTATCCACTGTGTAAAGACTTACTGCCTTCATCTGTTTTAAGCTGCTGTCCTATCAGTTTTTGTCAAGTGCTCTCTAGCTCTATTCTTGTGGGATTTAGTGAATGACAATACTGCATTCACTTTATCTGTGATCTGCATTTTATCACAACCTTATCAGAAATATTTTTTTTTATTTTGCCTTATTTTCACTTTCCAGTTACTTTTCCTAAATATGATCATTCTCCTCAACATTTCCCAGGCTGACTGTCTGCCCTCACCCACTCACTGTAACTAAGACAAATGTTCCCAAAGTCAAAAGTCAATCAGCAAAAATGGGGTGCAGTTTCCAAGAATGAAATTATGACTTCTTCTCTGGCTAAAAAAAGAAACTTGTACTCTACTGAGACACTCTGGAACCTCTGGGTTTTGAAAAGTTTGACAGGAATTCATTGCCTTGTGGGAAAGGTACTTGACACCTGCCTAAATCTCCCAGACTGGTCACGCTCAGTCCTGATGTGATGGAGCTCAGGGCATAAATTTGCACAGACTGTCTGCATGTTGGAGGTGCTCCTTGAGTGGCATCTTCCCAAAAGGACAAGGCACACACTGGCTTGGTGCTGTGGGTGCTGTAATTAGGAAGGAGATTTTAGGCTGCTTCAAGGAACAGCATTGCAGCAGACACAAGGCCTGAGAGCAGTCTCTCCTGTATTCCTCAGTTTGCCCCTGCTTTTTACACAGAGACAGCATGATGGAGAAGGAGGGATCAACCTAATCTGAAGGAAAATGGGAGGGGAAAGAGAGAAAATAAAAAAAGAGGAAGTAAAAGGAGGAGATCTCTGGAAACAAAACACAACCCCACTGTTCAAGTGTATTTGTGCATCTGCTTGGTTTAGACCCATATCTTTTGCCTTTAGGGTTTAATTCACTGCCAAGCCCAACAAGAACAAACAAATTAGGCCAAAGGAAGGTGTTGTTGTTTAGTTTGAATACAGAGCAGTGATATGTGAAATGAATTCCTGTATACTTAATCTTAGCCAAATGAGGCTGTCAGATGTTTGTTCCTCCAACCTGCCTCAGCACTTTATACCAAGAGGAAAATGTTCCCTGAGTGTAAAGCACGAGTAAGTGGAATGAAAAACCATGAATGCAAATATTTATCGTTTTCTTTCCCATTAACATTCCTTGCTCAAAAGCCAGAACGTGCTGCTTGTGCCTCCTCGATCTTATAAGCTGCCTGGCTCCCTTGTAGCTCTTCCCACAGGCAGCAACTAATAACAGCCTGCCATTTGAGGTTGTTGTGTGGGAGTACTCCAGTGAGTAGGAGAGTGGGAGGGCTGCCCCATGACATGCACCCAAACTTCCAGGAGTTGTTGCCTGTGCCTCACCCTGGGAACAGGAATGTGGGTTGCAGGTGAACCAACCAGCTTCCCAGTGGCTTCACTGATCTTAGGCTGACCTGCAAGTGTCTGGAAGTACCTCTGGCTCCTGAGCAGGCCCTAACTACCAGTCGAGGCAAACAGGATAAATGATGTTTACATACAGATCAAACTGAGGAAGTTAGGGATAGGGTTTCAATTATGAACTTCGAATTGCAAGAATTTGAGGATGCAAAAGCCAGTCTTGACAGATCCCTATTCTCAGTTACAACACAAAAGCACCCTTTAAAATGGACTGATCCACTCACTTGGACATAAAACCCTAGGCTTAAAGTCATATTTGCCCAATATGAGCTGACTGGTACCAAGTGAATGGAAAGTTAAATTTGTGGTTCAGCCTGGGTTTTGATCCATATTGTTCCCTTCAGAGAAAGCCTTTCTGCAGATCTCCCACACACATTGATCATAGATCTCCCGTATGAATTGAACGAGAGAAGCCACATCAAATCTTCACAGTATTTTTTTTCTGAGTATTTGCTTGCTCCAGCAGGCAGACAGGTTTGGGGTGAAAATGCAGAAGGCATTGCTGACCCAGCATTGTCCTGTGGTCTGCTGCCAGACAACACTGAAACAGCCACAGCAGTGAGTGACAGCCATCTGCTACAGGTTTGGTCTGCTCATTGCCTACTAACCAGAAGCTCTGATGGAACCTTTTCAGAAGTGACTGATGTGCCAGGGACAAGGACATTTCTGCAGGCAAAGTAATCTTATTTGAAAAAGGGAAGAACATTTTCTTGGAATGCAAGGTCATGGCCTCCAATTTTCAGTTTCTTTTCCTACCACAAGAAAAGAAGAAATAAGTTTTGATGGTAAAAGAAAAAAAAATAATCAGAAATATGGTTCACACATTCCTTATACTTTGTTTTTTAAATCTGTTTGTTTGTTTTTGTTGTTGTTGTTGGGTTTTTTCATTTTCTGGTGAGAGAAGACTAGCTTATTCCAGTATTCTGGGTCATCACAGGCTCCCAAAAGTCCAGTCTGGGCTAGAAAATCATAATACAAGAGCATCAGCTAGTTTGAATGTTGCTAGATATCTCAATGCCAAGAGTATGTGATACCTGCTCATGTCAGAGATGGGTTCATGTAGCTTGCGTACTTAAGAAGCTGCTCTCAGAAACTGCAGTTTTCCCTGTTGTGCCTTGCCCACAACAAGATGCTCATGTTTGGTGAGGTATTACTGCCCTTAGCACTACTGGGAGGATCTTAAAAGATAATGGTATACTTCTCACTTTGTGATGGTCTCCCACTGTTGATTTAAGTTATCGTGGTTTGAACTGATGCGAGGTCAGAACTAATTTCCTACAAGGACATTCAGAGACAGTACAATGAAAAAAATGGAGGCTAAACATCAGGAAATAAATTTATAGCTATAAAAATACTGTCCAGGAACAGATTGCCTGATGAAATGTGGAATATCCAACAGTGGAGACTTTTAAACAAGGATTAGGATGCATGGGATAGATATGTGAGATCCTGCATTGGGGCAGAAGGATCTGTATGCCTCCCTGAGGTCCTTTCCAGTCCTATTTTCTGTGATTACTTAGTTCATATTAACCATATTTAACTAAGTTGGGCAACAATTTTGGCAGTAAGTCAAATGTCGTATTTGACATTTGAAATTTAATTTATTATGGTCGTAGGCTGCTTTGCTCTCCCTAATTCTTCCTGCACTGTTTCCTGAGCCCATATCTCACAGAGCTGTTTACCAATCTGATTAATTAAATTCTTCCCAGGATCCCAAGGAACTATCATTTAAAGACCCAGAAGTGCAATATATGATTTACTCCATGAAACTTCTTCTTTTTTTTTTTTTAGTACCAGGCAATGAAAATATGTCAACAAAATCTCACATCAAAGAGAATATAAAGAGGAAAAATGCCCATTCAGCCAGCTGGTTCCTTCCAAAGCTCATTCACATACTCGTTATGTGTGTGCTTGCAGGAAAAAAAAAAAAAGGGCAAGGAAGGAAGTTTTAGATGGGAGACAAAAATTACATAAATCTGGAGGAAAGATGAGAAATAATGAAGCTCTTTATCCTGCCAAAGTCAGGAATTCTCACAGAAAGTGGAGATTAATTTGGAAGTGGAAATTATATCACCATATTACTGAATGTAAATTCTTCTTTTTAAGATATACTGTTATGAAATGTACAGGAAACAGGAAATGAAACAGGTCACATAGAGAATTCAAAATGTATCTGTTAATTCTCATTGTTCAAAAAAAAAGTACTAAATGAAAAAAGGTGAGACCGAGGAGAGGAGAAAATACAACAGGAAAAAAACCATCAACAATTGTGGAAAAAAACAGTTTTGTGATTTGAAGGGGATTTTTTTCTTTCTTTCTTTTTATTTCTTAGGTTTTTCTTTTTTATTATTCTTTCATGGTTTTAGGAAACCATAGTTTCTTACACTAGTAGCTCACAATGTGTAGTAACCTGATTATACACAGTTTCTGACCATTGCTTTACAATACAGTATTATTTTTAAAGACAGATTTTAAGCTAGTTTATTAAATGCATGTGTTATAGTAGGCATTATGTCTTCAAAGGAAATTAAACCTTCTATCTGAATTTCAGCTACTTCTTTACAAAAAGATAAAAATCAATTCAATTCTGCTTCTAGAAACCCTGGCCAAATCCAAATGTGTGTTACCACTGCAGATTTAAGCTAACTGAAAGTGCTTGATATGAAATGTTAAGAACCAGCATTTTGTTTCCATCAAGTATTGGGGAATAAGACATTTGTGCATTACAAGATGTTTCTAATCCTACCTAAAAACTTGACAGAAAGGTACACTGAACACTGAGAATTCTGCTTGCCTGGCATAAGAAAGGGGAGAAGAAAAGCAAGAGGGAAAGACAAGGACCCTTTTGGGGAAGAAAGGTGGAGAAACTGTCAAGCCTGCATACTGATTCATTTTTTTTGAAAAGCACTGCTTTTACAAAATACTGGATGTATAATACTGGGATAGAGTATACAAAGATGCAGGAATCAGAGCTGCATCTTTCTCCCTCTTATTTTCTCTGAGCAGCCACAACAGGGTTTTATATCTGGACTCTACTAAAAGAAAAATCCATTTCCCTCAGATTAATGACACAGAAAACAATTTGGGCTGGAACCTAAAACCTAAATAGGACTTTATTACATCTGAACTCAGGAAGTAAGAATATTTATAACAGCAGCAGCAAAGCTAACAACAGCCTGACCATACTGATGCCTTTGTCTACGTGAGATCTGCATTAGTGATTCTGCTCCCCTTGCTTATCTGGGATGTGGGGTGCTGCAAACAATGACAAAAGTGTCTTTATTTGGTTATGTTGGAGGTTCTATATGTTTCATAAGCAGATGATGTCTTCAAGGAAGCTTTCAGGGCAAGAACAATTATTCTGCACAGGGTCTGATACAGTGGGTAGGTGGTTATAGTAGTGGGTATAGTGGTTAGTGGGAGCTGTAGGAACACTGAACCGAGTGATATGTAGGATGTGTGAGAGACACCCACAATATTCTTCAAATGCAGATTGATCACTAGTTTTCATTAGTGTTAATGGTTGCTACCTACAGAAAACAATTTATACCCACAATCCAAATGTCTTTTATTTAGATAGTTTAAAAATAATGATGAAGGAAAGATCTGAAGTAAAATACAATAACAAGTATGTGACCCACGTATGTTTTCTATCACAAGCTGCTAGAGCATTTCCACGCAAAATGACAGTTCCCTCTGCAGTTGAGAAATTCTTAAAAATTAAAAAGTCTGGTACATGAAATCAGAAAATCAAAATACTTGCCTAGCTTCATACATAAAAATCACATTGTGACACATTCTAATATTACTCCTAGATCTATAGCCAAAGAACTTTTTCTATATTCAGCTACAACAGCTGCTGCAGAAAGAGGCCTGTGTTTGAACCCAGGTGTTCTCATAGATGAGAAATGCATAGCAAATAATCCATTTGCTTAATAATATTCATAGTAGGTGTCAGAAATGTTAGTATATTCTTTTCTATTAGCTGGCCATGGGATTCCCACACATACTGTCATGAAACACATTTTACTCAGCTGACTATGGAGAAGTGGTAAAAAATGTCCATTGAAAGCATTCTTGTAATCTTAATGCAGTAAGGGGCGATAACAAAGCCTGCACTCTTATCAGAATAACACAATTAAGCAAACGCAGCTTGCAGTAGCAGGTTATTTCACATTTTGAATTATTTTTAAATAAGTTCCTCTCCTGCCTAACGTGAGTATGACTTGATAAGTAAATGGTCATTTCACATGTATAGCCTGAGAATAACAAGAAAATGAGTATTGGAAAGATTTAGACCTTTCATTTTGTGCCAGAAAATTGCTGCCTATCTTTGACAAGCTAGTGGCCTAGGAGAGATGTATTTTCCATAGCTGGCCAAAACATTTACTATAAATTTTTAGTTCTTTAGAAGGTCCTGTTGCCTTCAGTAAACATGAAACATGCTCCTGAAAGGACATTATCTGTTTTTTCACTGCACTGGAGCTGAAGTGTCTCCTTGCTTGTAAACTGTTAAGCAGTCAAACTCAGTTTTTAATGATAGATGTAAATGCATCTCTCCTGACTTTCTTTTATAAGATTTACGTAGGGAGACTCCATGAAAGTTAGTTAAAAGAGACTAGTATAAAGCTGGAACATAAGCATCTCCCTGCATAAATTTACAAGCACCAATTCCAAAAGGTTAGCAATATGGCAGATGGATATCACGATGTGTGAACTCAGAAAAAAACCAAAATTCAAGGTTTGGTTCCAAAAGCAGTTAAAAGTCTGAGCATTTCCCCAGCCCTCTTGAGCAAGCTTCCTTGACTGACATAAACCACCTGCTTCTTCTGTTCAAGACAAAAATAGTCCAAGAACAGCACTTATGTGTCTTTTGCAATTCTTCTGTTCTACATCTCACTGAGAATCAGAATGCAGAAATAGAGGCAAAAATACACAAGTATGAGCTACCCCATTTAAACAAATACATGTCAACATCTGGAAGAAGTTAGTCCAGTGTCCAGTTCTGGGTTAAGGTCAAGTGTTTTCAGAGCACATTTTATGTTGAGATTCTTACACCAGGTGAAACATTTTTGCAATACCAGGATCTTCTATCCTCTCTGTGCAAAGGCTGTTCTTGCATCCTTATACATATGATTTCACACCGTGCAACATTTCTTCCTGTGAAAGCCCTTCTTTTGTATGAGTAGCTTGAAGCAAATGCAGAGTAAAGGAAACGTAAACTAAAGAAAAATATATACATTTTTCTCATCTTTCTATCCTTTTTGTGCATTATACTGCTGTAGCTTTATTTACTCATCAGGAAGAGCGAAGATGATCTCCCATGACCTTGGGTAAGTAACTACTGAAAATATGTGTACACAGTATAAAGTAGAACTATGCAGATGAAAAAATGCAAATCAACGGTGTAACTATACCATGAGCCTCCATTTAGCTTGGTCTCTGATGGTGCATGAAGCTGAACAGAATTAGCACCTCAGGATCCATGCAGAAGAGAAGTCCCCTTGGGAAAAATAGCTAACCCTTCTCAGGCAGATTCATATCCTGCACAGAGTAGGTTTGCAAATACGTGTAAGGTTTTCTACTATAAGAGAGCCAAACATCTTACTTCTCCTCCTCAGCATGGTACTGTGTCTCCCTCTGATGGCATCTGGGCCGCAATTCCAGGCTGATGAACATGCTAAAGTCTTTCATAACAGATGTTGTCTTTTTAGCTCAGCTAATGAATATATTTAGATCAGAGGTCATGGGTTTAAAATCTACTATTCCATCAAAGAGTGATTTGCTCTATAGCCCTCTAATGAATCATCATAAGCACAAATTTTCAGAAAGGACTAGTTCTCAGCAACTGGACTGAATTCATGTTTACAATCTCACAAGGATAAAGGCAAAAGGGGAAGTTCAGCAATGAGTATGTCCTAGAAAAGCTGTAAAGACTTCAGACACTTCAAAGTGAACTATCAGGCTACCTGAATATCCAGTTTGTCTCAAGGCTGTAAAAGAACTACAAAAATCTAAAATTTCCATATATCCCTCAGGACTTGCCAGTAAACTTGAGGTTTGAAAGACTTCCTGGTTACCTACAGTTTGTGATTGGCACCCTGAGGAGCCCAAGGAAGCTTTGCAGCCACCACGTGCTGCTTTACTGTCCTTCATATACTACATCCTACTGAGTGACTTGGTTTTGAACACCAATTCATCACAAATGGTTGCAAAATTGCACACACTAGCAATTACCAAAACTCTCTAACAATAATCTTAAGACAATTACTTTATTTAAAATGCAAGTATTTACACTCTATCTCTTTGCTTAGCCAGCCTGGTGAAGGACTGCTGAGCCAGGTAAGTTTATTAAGAAAAACGAACACTGCATTTGCTGGTGACTGAAAGACTTCACCAGCATGTCAGACCTTAGAATAAGGGTCAGCTTAAAGTCCACTTGAATATTCTTCCATTACTAATATTTCAAAGCAGGACATAATAAGAAATTTCCACTAGTCACTCAGTAGCCACTAGTAACTCAGTTTGGCTGTGTTGAAAACCAAACGTATGCTGAGGACCATAATCCTTTCTTCCACTGATATATGCAACAGCTATCTGTTTACATAGGGCTAAAAAAGCTGTCTTCTTCTTGTATTGCAGCACAGCACTTTAGCAAAATGTCTTATGACATTAAAAACAATAAAATTATAATAAACCTCCTGTAATGAAAACATTCATTGATCTAGGATCTGGGGATAAGGACAAAGCAAACATTTCTTGTTACAGGTTTCTCCATCTGTATGTCCTGGAAATGAATAAAACAAAACAAAACAGAACAAAAACACACACACAAAAAAACAATCCATTAAACAAACAAACAAACCAACCAACCAACCAAACAAACAAAAACCCCAAAACACCAACAAACAAACAAAAACCCCCAACAAACTATAGCAAAAATATGTGATTAAAATCAGCAGCACTGCCACTGATTTCAGTAAAACCACTCTCGTTTTCTTAATATTTTAGGGTGTACCACTGAGCTTTGGAAAGAACAGCAACATCTTAGACCTGCTGCCTGTAGGTCTGAAACCTTTCAATCATATCTGAATCCATTTTACTACTCAGAAACAAAACAAGCAAAAAATAATGTTATAACACAAAAGACTGATATCAGTAAGAGGAGACTGGAATGCTAGAATTGACTCTGCAAGAGTCAAGACTTTGCCTTTTGATTCTGCTGGGGGCATTGATACAGAAATTCACAGGAAACTGTCTATCAGAAGTAAATGCTCTTTCTGCAGTGCATTCTTTTTGTTTCTTTAAGCTATGTGTTCATGGAAAGGTGTCTGCCTTGTGCTAATGATTAAACCCAGAAGAAGTTTAACCTCTTCATTTGTGCACCCATACATATTTCCCAGAGAAGGGGAAGACTTAGAAAATTCACCTACAGAGATTGCTGCAGGCATTTGTGAATCTGCTTTTCTTTGTCACTTTACATAAACCTCATAGAATTAGTTCAGTGATCACCTCATTGAAAAGCATTCAAGCAGGTGATGCTTTTATGTTTTTCAGGTGACATAAGCTTTTTTTTGCCCCTACTATGAGAGAAAGGATTTCCCTCCACCTATATGTGAACCTGGCTGTTACCTCTACAATTGCAGCGAGCACAGAGACTAGCACCAGCTAGCAAGCCCCACTGGGTATCTGTGGATCTGGGATATGCCTAACACTGTGTTCAGACATGGGGTTCTTGCTGATTCAATGCATGAGCAAATCAAGCCAATGTCTGCCTGCAGAACACCGCAATCATCCATTTCCTTTATCACACTCTTCATGATTTGGCTTCCAGCTTGACTTCAGCTAGTACTATTTTCATATGCCTATCAGCTGAGTCCTGTGATTAGATGCTCACAGCACCCTGACCACGACTGTGTTCCTGGCACATGGCACTGGTCTCTACACAACTCTGGGGGCATCTTTGGATGGAATTTGTTCCAACTGAAGTAAGATTTATTACTTGGCTGGAGGTGTCCCTTATCAAGACTGCATGTTCTTAGTGGCAGAAACTGTTTTTATGGAAAGGACTAGCCCAGTGGGTCCTCACCTAAGACAGAGGTTTTTAGTGCTCTAGGAATAGTAACCAAGGCTTGGATACCTCCACTGGCTGGCCCACCACTTTGGACGCTTCTCTAGAGATATCTGAGACCCAGCTAATAATGGAAGTATTTGTGCTGCAGAGTTTGGGTTTCTTTGGATAAAAGTCCACCTACATTTTTTCCCCCCTAAATTAAATAAGATTACATTTTTCTTATGTGAGACAGGCACTGTAAGGTTTAACATGTGAATGACTTTGTTGTCATTTAACACTGATTTTTGGGAATGTAGTATATAGGAATTATGACAGACAGATGTAATGAACTTGTCCTGGCAGGGCAACAGCAAAAATCATTTATGTCTTCCAATCATTTGCTCTGAAAAACAATAATAAAGGAGTCTTGTGTGGGATACGGCTGAGGTTTTCGATTTTGGGGTTGGGGTTTTTTTGCATATTAGAATTAGCCAGGCTCCCACCCCTGTCTGGTTAACATACTGCATTGAAACACTGCAAGTAGCTGAGGACACAGTTTGCTCAGGCTAAAGGAAAAATTCTGAAAGTGTGAGAGCAAGTAGCTTGTAGGTCAAAATACAGAAAAGGAGAAGTGAGAAGGGACTAGCCTGCACCAAATTATAGGGCTAAATTAAAAATATGATCCTTTGGAACAAATTGCAACAAACACTTTCAGACAGAGAGACATAAGAAATTACATTGCCAGACTAGAGTTCAGCTTCTGTGCTTACAACATGCTAAATCATCTGATTTTCAGTGGGAACAGTTTACACCAGCACCTGAGAAGAATATGTGTCTCCACTGGATCTGCAGGAGTTCACCATTTCCTCATTGCACCAGCAAATATAAACTCATCCTGTTGTTTTCCCTGCTCTCTTTTTTTGTAAAGACACACAAAAATACTTTTTAAGTAATGCATGTAATTACCTCAGCTTTTGGAAATAAACTGTATGATAGCATGGTAGAAACAGCTTTTGATGAAGGCTGTCTTTTAACAGTACAGCTAGTAAAAGCAAAGAATTGCTCTGTGTGCAGGAGCCATTAATCCACAGGAAGGTGTCCATATGAGTGGGACAGGGCAGACTTACACTTTTGGAAAGAGAAATATCTGCAGGCTGGCTTTAAAGGAAAACAAAAGAAAGCATGCCATGGAAATATAATGTGAAAACTTCCTAGAGGTCCTTTAGGCTGCATAACCCAGGAGACCATGTTTACTATAGTGTAAGATGGCATTGCCACTTTCATAGGTAACGATTTAGATGAGCTCCAACGTATGTATAAACCCTTGAGTTACTGTGTATTGCCACAGTGTCAGTGCCTTAACCAATCCTCCCACTCAAGCTTTATAGATTGTACAAGGACAGGATTGCATTGGTGTGTTTCAAACCCCTGAACAGTTAATCTAACTGAGGTTTTTAAGGTTTTAGCAGGTCCTTCTAATAGCTATCATGGTAGTGTGCAGTTAACCTTTATTGCCGTAAGGGCCCTATTAAGAATGAGTTATGTACATCCCCTTTAAGGAAGGAAGGATTATGCCTCCAGATGTGTTGATACACTTGACATATGCCCTGTGATTGCAGGGCTTCTCAGGCACCAAAAAAGTGCTGTTTTCACAAAGCTGTAATTTTTGTTTATACAATACATACACTGCTTGTAATGGTAATTTGTGCGTGCTACTCAGAAACTGAGTGATGATCGAGTGAGGCAATAAGAGTGCACTGTACATAACACTGCATACTGAAAAACCATCCACACAGCACAGCCTATGTAAAACCGGTTTCCATTTTCTTGTTCCAATTAGAATATCCATAAACATTTTCAGTTGTCACTATCATCATATCAGTTTGAACACACAGAATAGCTTGATTTATAAGTATATGTAATTATATTTGTGAATGAAATCATCAAGTTTGGTTCATTTAGACTAGTAGGTGCACATTGTGTTGTCTTGTTCACCATTCAGAAAGCAGCAAGACAATTGCATGGCTGTTGATGTTGCAGCTGATACCACTAATAATTACTCATCCAGAAATCCATATCCAAGCCAAGGATTTTTTTACTCTGCTCTTCTTTAAAAACTTTCCCATCCTCCACTCTGTGAGCAGAAGAAATACAATGGCTACGGGCTGAGCTGGGAGTGACTTTAACCCCAGAGTCCTGACAGCTCATTTCCATATTTCTTATAAAAACAGGAAACATGAACAAAATAGTCTAAAGGGGTCTACCTGAAAGACTGTTTTTACTTTCCCACTTTATCTCCCATCTACGAAGCCTACTATTCTAGTCTCACCACATCACTTGGGAGAATATTCACATGTCAATACAAAATCTGTGGTTCTAACACAGAGCAAAAATCCACTAACTTACTGTTAGCAAGTGGGGCTGACAACCCCCAAAAGGAAAACTGGAAAAGGCTGCATAGCATAATTCACAGACATCAAGTCCTGACTATTGTATGAACAGAGAAGATGGTTCAAAATTAACACAAATCTCGTAAGCATGCAAGTCTCTGACTTGTATGAAGAACTGATACTCATGCAACATGAGAATGCGCTTTAGAAGGTACCATCCAGCCATGTCAACAAGAGGAATTCAAAGCTATTTAATAATTAAAATCACCTTCTGAAATCACTGCAAAAAGCCCTTCTGGATTATTTTATTTCAGAGTACCTGCCATCTTCAGCCATATATGGACATGTGTCAGGGGTATATACCTCTGCCTTCCAGAGTCCACTCCACTCAGAGACACTGGATGTCATTCCAGAAAGAGACTGGAATACTCTGAAGGAAACATTCGGACAAAAAAGTCAGTCAATGGTTAATGATTCTGCAACAAATCAATAAGAAGACCATAGGCATGTGTACATTTTAGAACTGATTGATCAATGGATTACATATACTGACCACAAATGGTCTAAGGAGTGTCTGCTGGTTACAAGACAGCTGCGAATGATGTAGAAAAATATTAGAGAACATGAGCTCACAAATGCTATTTTTGCTTCTCCTCTACCCCAGCACCACTTGGGATGACAACACTGAGTAACATCCCTTGCTTTATTTTAAACCTCCTGACATTTGTGTGTTTTCCCTTGTAGCCAAATGTATGGACAAG
The DNA here is from genome assembly GCA_033439905.1 of Ceryle rudis. NCBI lineage: Eukaryota > Metazoa > Chordata > Aves > Coraciiformes > Cerylidae > Ceryle > Ceryle rudis. Next base: position 43,315 of record JAAGNO010031112.1, read on the forward strand.
ATGTGCATAAATAAAACTCCAAGTAGTCAGATTCTTAACAGGTTGTTAAACACAAAGAGACTGTGTTTGCTCCAGAAGTGCCTGAGAAAGTGGGGCTGTCTCCCTATTCTACAGTCACACTTTTCTACATCTGTCCCAGGTACCTGAAAGTACCTACTGATGTAGATACTTAGTTAAAGAGACTTTTAGTCTGACAAAACTCTACATGCTAGTGGAAGATTTTGTTTGCTAAGTTTCTCTGAAAACCTAGAAGCCTATTTAAATCTTAATGAACAGATTTTGGTTCCTGATTTTAAACTCTGACTTTTAAGAATCCCTGAACTCTATCCACATATCCTGCTTCCTCTATGGTGCCTGCAAGTGAGAATGGATTAAGGCAGATGCAGATAAAAGACTTGTTCTAAAACACCACACGCATGAATATATGTATTCTCCACATTTGTTTCTATCTGTTCCTCTTTTTTGCCATTTATCCTTCATTTTAACTCCTAGGACAAAGATTAACTGTCCTATTTTCTTGCAGTGTGTGTAGCTGAACACATAAGCTACACATTAGTGACCTAACCCTGAGTGAGCACCCTGGAAAAAACAGTAACATAAATATGAACATTAATAATGTGAAAATTTCACTCCCATCATCTCTCATGCTTCAGCAAACCCTGAAGTGTTAACCTTAAAATGAATATAACTAATATGCTGAATAGAAGTGGGTTTAAAGGATATATACTGCCAAGTAATGGTCATCGCAGGTATTCCAGATTAGAGCAAATGATTTTCTTTCCTGCCCTAGTTTGGTTGCTGAACAAATGAAAAAGAAGAAAATCAATCAAATTAGGAAGTTCCTCAGAGGTTTGGGTTAATTTAAAGTATAACCCTCAGGTTTAAACTTGAATGTACTACGAAAAAAATTTTACTTCAGTGCAAAATACTGTTCTGTAACAGGGTAAATTTAACTTTCAAATAATTTTTATTCCTTTGAGACTTTTTTTTTTTTTAGTGAAAGATGATGTTCAAAGTAAAAAAGAAAAAAAAAAAAAGCAAACATGTAGAAAATGACAAAACAAAGTGGTTTGCATTTCTATGCTTGCTTTTTAATCACTACATTTGACCCAAATCAGCAAAAAATTTTGTTCTACCTGAAATCTGTCTATGATTAGTTTGGGAAATTTCCTATAAAACAAAGTTTTTCAAGTGTTCTTTTTATCATTCATTGTATTTGTTCTTCCCGAACATTAACACAAGAACACTTGTGCTTATAAGAATGTTAGAGTGTCATATGAATGTGGGAGCTGTCATCATGAACATTGCCTGGGACTGAAACAAGTAGCATGCAGTAAAAATGCAGTGTGACTGCAGTGATTATTCACTGAAGAGGGACTAGATGATGAGAAATATGCTGCTGAAACATCTGCACACCAACCATTGATTTGATCATTTCAAACAATGAGAAAAGCCCGTCTGTAAACACACAATAAAAAGTGTGCCTAATCCATCAAATAAATTCTTTGCTGCAGATGGTCCCCTCAGTTTATAGGTGTGCAAATAAAAACAGGTGACCATATAAGCATATAAGATGGGGACCTATTTGGTTATCTTGTTTACTGGTTTATCTCCAATTAGAGAGCCCCAGAATCTACAAGCAAGCCAGAAGTACTTATAGACATATGATTGTTTCCAGAGAGGTTTAAGCTTTATCTTTTCTGCAAGAGTTTTTCTTATCCTGAGAGGTGTAGTGCTTACTAGCAAACTCAGGATCTGTAGCATGACACGATAAAGAGACAGGAAAAGTAAAAAGAAAGTGTTTTGTTGTTGTTGTTGTTTTTTGGGTTTTTTTTCAGATTGTAGTTTCAAAGAAACAAAACAAAAAGAAAGCAGGATCTGGAAATGACAGTATATAACTTGCTGACACGGAACCATCAAAAAATACCATCCAGTGATAATTTTAAGAGACAGAGAGCTAAAGAATCTGATCCAAAGAACCACTTCAGGAAGCCACTACATGTTGTGCTTAAGGTTACCTGTAAGCACAAACTGCATACAGGTGAAATAGAATATAAACCTAGCAATAAACCTTACAAGGTCTTTTGTGCTTGTTGTTTTGTGCATCTCCTTATACGAAAGTCAAACAGAAGGTGGACGAAGAAGGCAAAAGAGAAATGACTAAGGAATATGGTGGTGAGATTGAGAAGCTTACTGTTTTTGTGCTGTTACCACCTCTGCGTTATCATGGTTGGTACTGAAATCAGCATCTCAAGGCTTCACTGTGCAAGCTGTGCTGTGCATGCCCAAAAGCCACCAAGGAAATGGCTACAGGTATCAAACATTTTATATTCGGGCTCATTATTCAGAAGAAGCAAAGCCCAAGGCCCTCACTGTAGTAAATGAAGTTCAGTAGGCCCGGCCACAGTGTACTCCGGCCTGCCTAAGGTCTGAAGCATGTCAGGGCCTCTGTTGTTTCTCTGTATATAGTCCACAAGAGCAACTAGGTCACCTGGGGCATGCTATAAGGAAAAAAACTGCACATGGTTTGGAACAGACTATCGGGGGCATCAGCCTTGCTGGCTCCAGAGCACAAGACACTTGCTGCCTTGCTGACATGGGAAGAGGTGCTCCAAACAGGCTGGCCATGACTGATCAGATGAGAAAGGCTTGGGGGGAGCCAGGTGGTGTAACACATCTGCCAGTGAAACAAGTGTGCAGGCTGGGTAAACTGTTCAAGCCAGGGCCTGGACCTTAGTACCAAACAGCCACTGTGAACAAGGACTCCTATTTCCATCTACACCCAGCATAATACAGGGATCTGTTCCTGCCTGCTGTGACCATGCCACAATTATACAGCGCAGAGGATTAGATGACTTTAATGGTCTCTCCATGCAGCTACACCTCCAAAATATTCAGCCTGAAGCCAGCACAGCATGCTGAAGCCTGACAGGCTGCACATTGGGAGCAATTTAGACCTTGCTCCGTGCTTTTCTCTGACCTATACTAAGTTCCCAGGTGGAATTCAAGGTGATGGTTTTAACCTACAAAGCCATCAATGCTTTGAGACCTTTTTAGCTTAGAAATCCTTCCCTCTCTCCCTATCAGATGCTGATGCTACCTCTCAGGGGACCTGCACCCACGTGGTGTGTCAGACCCCTGTTTTTGTTATTATTCTGTGCAAGCCATCAATTTTCTTCTTTCTCTAGAGCTACACTGAGCAGCAGTGGATCTATTCACAGGTACACCCCTTATTTAGCCTGTGACTTGTAACTGATTGTTAAGGTGCCTGAGGCACAGAATGAGTACCTACAAGTACATTCTAAAAAGAGCATAAAATGAATAAAAGAACAGTTGTCTGCTGCGTTTGCAGTTAATTATCCACAAGCTTCCTTACTCCCCCTCCCCAGCACCCACTTGAGGACTGAGCTTACATGTCAGATGCCAGGCACTTGTGCACTCTGACAAGGTTCAGCAACACACGTTCACCATTTGAGTGTACTCCCTTCATCTACCACTCAAAAATTTAACATTAAGCATCTAATGAGGCAGAAAGACATTGACTCCTTTGACTATCTTCTTAATATCATCCAGCATGCTCTTTCTGTTCATCTGCTCTCTGTGTGATTTGCTGTCACTTACCAAATTAGATCCCTCCTCAACACTTGCTCAGAGATCTCCTATGGGCTGTATCACATCCTTTTTGTTGCCAAAGAGTCTTCCAGTGCCTCTGCCCCCAGCCTGCCCCCACTCTCTCTCAGTGTGACCAAAATGACAGCCATGGAGCTGAAGGTTACAGAGAGAAATCCACAAAGCCAAATTGTTTGCATGTACCTTGATCTGTGGTGCTGTGCTAGGACTGCTTAAGCATTATGTGAACTGATGATTTTTGAAAGAAAGAGGAATGGATTTAGGACATCAATTTAAATACTAAACTAATAGGTACTTTAGAAATGAGAATAGTCTCTTTTATAGCTGTTGTAAAGCCCACCTCTCTCGATATTTTGGGTTCATAATAATGACAGGTCAATAGCTCCCTTTCCATGCATTCAGAAATGTGGGCAGAGCTGGCAGATGCCTTGCCCTGTACATTAGTATACAGCACACTGACTTTCCTGTAGATCTTACCAGAGCAATTAGTAGCCTGGAGAACTCCAACCAGGTGGTTATGCAGCTGTCTAATAACTGTCATATTGCTTCCTGCTAGAGGAGAAAGGGAGCTGAGGAAGATGGAGTGAGACTAATTAAAAAGGAAAACTTTGAATATGTTGGTTTTAACTTCCCTCAGCCTGGTAAGTCGACTTCCTAAAAGAGTGCAAGATAGTGGGGAAAAACAAACAAACAAACAAACACAACACC
>JAAGNO010031112.1:50680-61524 GCA_033439905.1 Ceryle rudis
TGTGTGTGCTTTAATAAATGGCTTCACCTTAGATCACATTGATCCGTGTTGAAGTCCACTCTGGATTCTCCTGCAAAAAAATACTTTTTTTGTGGCTCCTGTTCTTCTTCCTTGTTGTTGTTGTTTTATTTATTCTTCACTTACTCCTGTCACATGAATTAGCTTCTCCTTTCAGAACACGTGGCATGGAAAGAAACCCATGAAATCTGATGCGAGGATCTTGGGAGAAATGGGAATTAAAAAAACCCCAGCCAATGCAGAATAATCAGTATACGCCTGAGTATTGAATATTTGATGAGGCTGCCTGTTCAAAAGAAGAATCAGCTTTGCTTAGTTCAGCCCATGAAAGTACTTTAATGAGAGGAGAATAATTTGTGATGAGATCCTCGCTCTGATAATGTACTATTGGGAAGAGATCTGTAGTTTTTCTTCTGCCCATTCCCTCACTATAATCATGGCCATTTCTACTACAGTACTTCTGGAGGACTTCATTATATGGATTTTTAGAGGAGAGATAATAATTTAAAAGATCCAAAAAAAATGTGAGGGGTGACTGCAGTATTTCTCTCTATCAAAGGTAGAAATGCTCACTACATAATTTCATCTTGAAAGTGACACAGTGACCCTCATTAACCCATTACCACCAACTTCTCCATAATCTCTGGATTTCCTAAAGCTGACAGGATGTAAAAATGTTCTTTGTATGTTCATTAGAAATTTTAGTGGGAATGCATGTTATCTGTGTTTGATAGATGTAACATTATAAGGGGAACAGCAGGTAATGTTATAACAAACATTTTCATCTCAATGCTAAATATAAGTTTCAGGTTTTATTCTAAGTATTATAGAGGACACTTCAGGACTGCTGAGGAATTTTCAAGTGTAATGTTCTTGTGGCTTTTCTACAAGTGTTATGCCTAATGAACCATTTTTGGGGAAATTTCTGTCTGAAGAAATCCCTAATAGCCTTTTCCCTAGAAATTTTGTGACTGGATCCAAAGATGAAGAAAAAATATGTTCTGAAAAAGATGGAAAGCCAAGCTCCCAGTGGTTTACAGTCATACCATAAATCTTGTCAGTGATAAATTTCACTTACTTTTTCCTCACAGTAGCTCAGAGCCAATCCATATATGACAGAAAGAAATGAAAACTACCTGACTCATGTATCATCAGCAGAATTATTATCTGAGATTCAGCTGTAATGTCAAATTTCACTCTAAGTCAGACCTGAGAAAATGACCATTGATAAGGGACAGAGGACAGAGCTTCAAACCAGGGACTTAACAAAAAGCAGATTTTGTCTTGTACAATTCATACTACTCATGAGGAAAGTGAGCAGAAAAGCTGCTTTTTCAGCTGTGAAGCAGGCAGCTTTGGAGTGGGTTGACCATGGAACCTCTGAATATTTCAGATAGGTTGAAACTTAAACCAAGAATCTGCTTTTCTTTTCTCTGTGGTGAATAAATGCAATGACACTGTGATCTAATTGGGCACTGGATGATCTTTTCATTAGTTCAGATGTCTCAGCTTTTCATGAAGAAATGACAAAAGAACCAACGGAACATATGTCTTACTTCATATTTCTCCTACTCAGAATAATTCTGTCTATTCATTAACTGACAGAGTTAATAGTAATAGTTGTACAATAGATATTGCTGTTGAAATAGTAGTATATTAGTGTCCTGGTTTCAGCTGGGATAGAGTTCATTTTCTTCCTAGCAGCTGGTACAGTGCCGTGGTTTGGATTTAGTGTGAGAGCAATGCTGATAACACACTGAGGTTTCTGTTGTTGCTAAGTAGCACTTATCCTAAGTTAAGGGTTTTTCAGTTTCTCATGCTCTGCCAGGGAGCAGGTGCACAAGAAGATGGAAGGGTGTATGTCCAGGACACCTGACCCAAACTAGCCAAAGGGATATTCCATGCAACAGAACATCGTGCTCAGTATATAAATTGCGGAGAGGTGGCTGGGAGGGGCGGATTGCTAGTTGGTCACTGGTCAGTGGGTCATAAGCAATTGCATTGTGGATCACTTGTGTTTTATTGGGTTTTATTTCTCTCTCTCTTTTTTCTTTTTAAATAAATAAATATTTTCATTACAATGATAGTAAGTATTATAATATTTTATTATTGTTGTTATATCATTATATTTTAGTTTAGTTATTAAACTGTTCTTATCTCAACCCATGAGGTTTAGGGTTTTTTTTCGGTTGTCCTCCCTATCCTACTGGGAAGGGAGAGGAGTGAGAAGGTGGCTGTGTGGTCCTGTTGCTGTCAGGGGTTGAATCACAACACATAGCTTCTTGTAACTCATTATACTTTCTTTAAACAAGCTATTGTTGGAAAAAGGACAAAATGAACAACAAAATTTGAAGACAGGCACCATCAGCAAGATTGCTACTGGAATTAGGAGAAAATTAATGAGACTTTAGTGCATTATAGAAATGCATATTGCTTCCATACACTATGTGTCACAGTCAATATAAAGGTGAGATCCCCTAAGCTGATTTCTCAGTTGTAGATTTTTTTTTTATTAAAAAATAAATAGGAAAAGCTATTTAGACTGATCTGAAAGACCCTGACTGCTGCTCACAATAGAGACAGTTAAAGAATGACAATGGAACAGGGTCATACCAGCTTTGGGTGTGATGCCAAATAACAAGTCAAAACACATCAGCTTGCCATAAAAAATTCTGTCTCTCAGAAAAAGAACAGTTTAGGTCATTAAGCCTTTAAGAGACAAGACACCTGTGTCCTGACCATCACGAACACCAGTTTAGGTATGGCCTGAGGAGTCTCCGAGAAGCTGTTGAAAGGGGAGCAGCTGAAAGCAGAAAGATTTTCAGCACAGATCCTGCTTTGAAAGAGCTACTTGAGGCTGAGAATCAAAGTCAATGACGAGGCCCTGAAGGGAAGCACTTGAACCTCAAGTAGATGCAGGCATACGAGGAATGAAGGGCATTGGCCAGCGCTGTGGAAGGATAGAGTGTGTAGCATTTGTCAGCCCGGCAGTAAGATCAGATGCAACTATTTTATAAACAGAGGAAAGCATTAAAAATTATATCCTCCCATGAGAATTGTCCCGACTCTTGTATCCACCGTATGGTACCTTCTGTTTCACAGCTTGTATCGTGGGCTTAACGAGGAAATCACCCTAGCGTGAGATACTACTAAACCAGTCAATATAGGCAGTATTGTAATGAGAGTAATTATAACACCTTATGGTACGTATGTTTCTGAAACAAAAGCCATGGCTGAGGCATAGAGAGGCTGATGGCAGAACAGAGGAGCAAACCTGCCTCTTTGAGAAATGTATCTGATGGAGAGCAGCATGTAGAGATAAAAAGAGCTCTGATAAACTGATCTGATTATGTTATGCACTGAGAAAGCATAAGACTGCCAAAACTGTTAAGGGGTTTACATGCTGCTACCACAACCCATACTGACACTCAGTGAGACACAATCCTCAGACTTGGTGGTCTGACAGTCTAACCAATGATACTCCTATTTTGTATATCTTGATTTTGAATTTAAACATGTTGTTATTTGTTTCTTACACATATTTGGCCAAGATGATTATTTATGTGTCTCATCTTTGCTGACAGGAACTTTTTTCTCCCTTTTTCACTTCCAGATGGATTTATGGTATCACCATGGCAGTCTGCCCAGCCTGGACAGGAAGCTTAACAGGCAAGACAGCACTCACAAAAAACAATACCCCTCACAACCCACTGGAAAAAAAAAAAAAAAAGAAGAAGGAAAAAAAGAAAACAAACAAAAAATACTACTTACAAGCCCTAACAAGCCCTATAGATCTAGACTCAATAGAATTACATGAAAATCAGCTAGGGACTGAGTAACATATGGACTGGGTAATAGCTTACAGAAGCCTCTACTGCAGGGGGTTGGGTTAAAGGAGTAAGAGCATGATTCACCCTGGTTTCTACTTAAAGTCACATGCATAAGTCACAAATAGAGCTCAGGATGGAAAATAGCTATGGCATGTGCAGCTGGTTTCTCAGTATCAGAACAGCAGGGAATAAAAAGACACCATCCAATCCTAAAGTTTGAAAAACCATGATCATTCTCTAGACTTTAACTCCATCCTTGCCAGACAGGTAGGGACATGAAATGCAGTAAATGTAAACCAAAATTTAAGAACATTTTGTGTTGTACATCAACGTTACAAGGTGTTATAGTTATAAATCTTCCCCCGGGACATTTGAAAAGGCTGCTGATAAAACTTGCTGCCTCTATCCATCATCAGGAGGCTGAATAACAGAGGTATCTCAGACCTCCTGCCATGCCTGTGAGATGGAAGTTCAGGTTACCCAAACAGGACCCCCTGGAAAGTGTGATAAATCAGATCCCCCTCAGAGGAAGATGCCTGCAGGGATGACACAAGTTAGGACTTCCTGTTTGTTTCTTGGAGAGTGGCTTTCTTTGCCTTTTATATTTGCAATGCAAAGTGGTTTTACATGGCCAATGACAGTAAGGCACCCCTTCTGCACTTTGAAGGACTGTTCATGTCAGACATGGTGCAGACACCAAATCTGAGGTAGCTGGTGGGAAAGTGGGAGGAAAATTTACTTCTCAGTGCTCTGACCCAAAAAGCAAGTTATTAAAGAGTCTGAATAAAATTATGAACTTTTCTTCAAGACCACACTCTCTCCAGGACCTCAGGCATGATCAGAGAAGAGCAAGAGGTAGTATGCTGAAGCTCCTGAGGGGCAGTGAACTGCTTTCCCTGAGTTGACTTTTTTTTTTAATGTTATTTTAAAAAAAGTGTGTTTGATATCATACCATTGAGTAAAAAATCATCATGCATGAAGATTTAAAGCATATACTTCCATGATTTAAGGTAAATGCATTTTAATCATGGGCTAGAGATCAGAGTGCTGAGCACCATGCAAAATCAGTCCAGTAATTATCCTTCATCTATTGAATATATTTTGCCTTTCAGTTTGGTAAATAAGAATAGGAAACAGTGTTTGGGGAACATTGTAATAGGCAAATGAATGTTTGAGCCACTGAAATGATGCACTCACTATGGCAATGATCATTCATGTGAGTGTGCTGAACAAGAAATAATTATCCATACACAGTACAAATAACTTTACTCATCTACAAACTGCAAAATGGAAAACAGTGATAAAAGCAGAGGAAAAGGGCTAAAAGCCCCTAACTATGCAGCAGCTTTTAGAAGCTATGCAGCAGCTTTTAGAAGCATGTTCTGTGTAGCACAGTCAGCAAATGAAGTTTCACTTTCCCTGTCAGAGTGCTTTACCCCACTTTGGTAATAGGAAGGAATGAGCTCTTTGATGTCAATGCTAAAAAAAAATAATAATATTTTGACAAGTTTAAGCCTTTGTTGTTGTTGTTGTTGTGAACTATCATGGGGCTCTGATACAGGCATTATTCAGAAAGATTCTACCAGCATTTTCTGCAGAAATAATTCATCATATCAGCTGTGTGAGTTATCATCTGTAACCACTGCTTACAGACAAGCATTATCAGTAAACCATTACTCAGATTGGGTGAGCAATTGTTCACAGTGTGCCATTGTTTCTGACCTAGAAAAGGCCAACACATGTCACTGAAGAGGTGGAAAGCTTTAACAAATCCTATCTGAGATGCATGTTAACGAAATACCAAAACATCTACTGTATTAACTCAAATATTCATAGATTCAGAGAGATGAAGGCCAGAAAAAAGGCAATATCTCAGCTTGCCTGACCGCCTGCATGTCACAGGCCATTCAATTTCACCCAGTTACCCCTGCATTAAGCCAAATAACATACGCTTGATTGAAGCGTATCTTTCAGGAAGGCATCAAGTTTTGTTCTGAATATATTGGTAGGAAGGAAACACAACTTTCCTTTTGTACTTTTTTCCAGTGATTGATACCCCATACTTTTACTTTTTTCACTAATTTCTCATTTGAATTTGTGTGGTTTCTGTTTCCAGCCATTGATTCTTGTAATAATCTTATCTGCTAACCTAAGTGCCTTCTCAGACCCAGGCATCTCCCCATAAAGACATGGTATTTAATATTCTTACCTCCCTTTCTGCTTCTTACTAAGCTAAACAGCTTCAGCTCTTCCCTCACAGCATTTTCTCCAGCCGTCAAGTGACACGTCCCATTCATTTATATGCTCTCCAAAACATGCTAGTTGTGCCTATCATTCTATCATCCACCTCATCAAAGCCACACTTGGGAGTTAAACCTCCCCCTGCTTTCCCATTCCTATGCCAAATTTTGCTTAAGTCTTCCTCTCCAGAGCACCGCGTTGGACCCCCGTTACCAGGGCCTCGAGACCCATGCTGGAGCGGGCGCTGTCCAAAGTTCTCCTCCCCCTTCCAGCCAGTGAGGCTGATGCATCTTCATACAGGTACCTGACTTTGCCTTGGGCTTGGAACACTTCCACTGAGCCCATGCAGCATGATTGCCCTGTGTGGCTGCCATGTCATCATTTTTACTATTTTTTTTTTTCCTGTTTGTTGTTTTTGGTGTTTGTTTGGTTTGTTATTTGTTTGGTTTTGGTTTCCCCAATTATTGTTGTTTACTATCACATGGTTGATGAAAATATTGAATAGGACTGGGTTTAATATTGATGCTTCTTGTGCCCCACTTAGAAACATCCTCCTTCAATGAGATTTTCTTGCTGCCAGCTAGCATTTGAAATTGTCAGATAGCCAGTTTTTATCTATTCATTGTTAACTTTATAATAGTGCATAGGGCTTTTCATAAAAATGATTTCACGTGGTACTGTGTCAAATGCCATACAAAAGTCTATTATGCCTGTACAGTTTCTCTCATCGAGTAAATTTATAATCTCATCAAAGAATGAAATTGGGTTTCCTTGACAAGATCTATTTTCCATAAAAAAAAATATTGACTACTATTAATTCTATTACCACACTTAATCTTGCATCAACTGACTCCTGTATCAATTTCTTCTTTTTTTCTTTTTTTTTTTGCCAAGGAATCTTATCAGGCTAATTGTGCTATGCTTATCTTAGTTATCACACTTGCCCTTTCTGAATACTGAGATCATGTTAATAAATGTCCACACTTTGGGAATTGTAGTGACTTTCTTATATTCAGAAAAAAAAAAAAAAAAAAAGTCATTTAGCTAGAAATCTCTACAGCCTTTCCAGAGGCTAGATCCTCTGGGATTCTTTGGTACAAGTTATCACCACTTCTGATTCTGAAGTTACTCTTATACATACTGTTTTCACCTCTCCTTACATATCCACACAAGTAGATGTGAATAGTTACATCACAGTGATAGCTTGACTAACTCTCAGTAACACCCTTTATTGCAAGCTGACCCCACAAAACCAGTTTGGTTACTTAAAATGCGGTAAGAAGAGTATATATTTTTCCATGACTCACACTGTGGCATGCTCAGAAATGCGAAGAGCAGAAACCTCACACAAACTGAGACAAAATAGGCTGGTAGTCAGGGTGGTAAAGGAGACCTGTACTTCGAGGGAACCCAAGGAGACCATAGACTGTTGTCCCTTTCCATGTAAAGACTTTGTTTGTCCAAGTTTGACAGCAAGCAAACAGATAGGCATGCAAACACCACCTGGGGTAATGTGGGGTGATCACTTCACCAAAATTCCCCCTTCTTCAATAACTTTCCAAGAAATGGTACAAGCCTTCCTGGCACTGCAGAATGGAGATAGACTGATAGAAGATATATTCCCTAACCAATAGCTTTTTTTAAGAACAGACATTAGATGAAGGCGAACTTCTTCCCACCAGTCTTTCCTCGGGGCAGAAATTGAACTTGTCTTCATTGAGATCCCAATCCCAGCCATGATACCTCCTGGGGAACCCACTGCAGAGGCATACAATACCAACCTTCTTTCCCCTGATGTTTTTTAAAGTAGCTCCCGTTGATGTACTGAAATAATTTCAGATACAAGCTGATGTGATAATTCCTGTCTATCATCTGAAGGAGCAGGGTTCTGCACCCCCTGCTTCTCCCCTTGCAATCTGACAACCACAAGCAGCCTATGAGATACCCAGAGAGTGTTTTGCCCATATGTAGGCCACACTTGCAGCTTCTGGGCTACTGCTTTCTCTGCAAACATTTCTCATCTTTGGAATCGTAGAATCCTATGATACCTGAATTCATTAAAATATCTAGTTCTTAATTTGTTCAATCTGAACAAACTAAATTGTGTTGTTTATTATATCTGTTCCTGAACTTGTGCAGGAAGATGAAGGTCCAACTGAAATCTAAGTCACAGAACACAGAAACCCATATAAATTACACACATAATACTTTGTAAATCAAATAACATCCTGTCTACACAAGTAATTTCCATCACCGCCAGCACTGCACAAAGTCATTGAAGTCCTCATTAAGATAAGGAAAAGCTAGGAAATTGATTTTACAGATACAGAATTAAAGGGTAAAAAGTATTTGTGATTTGTATGATGTCACATAAGAAATTTTCTTCAGAGTTCAGATTTTGATTTTATCAGCTGTGGAACACAGCTCTTGTGAAAGCTCCTGCAGATCCTCTGCAGAATGGGGAAGCTGTGACCATGCATCTACATTCACATCAGTATATCAAGTCTTTCCTAGGTCATAAGTGCTTAGATCTAGTGACTGGATTTAAGCCTCTCTGAAGAGAGAACATGCCTGTTAAATTCATGTCTAGATCTAACCTGGAATTTCAATTCTCAAGTATATATCTGCTTGAGAGCTTAGAGCACAAATAACTCATATCTACGATGAGACAACTGTGTCTTCATCTTAACAAAACACAACCAGAAACAAAAGGAGAGGTTACAACTGAAAATCAGAAGGCTGAATTATTTCTATTCATAAAACTTGCAGTAGACCAAATTTCTTCTCCTGAAGCATGACAACAGAACTGAATATCTACCTGATCAGGAAAAGATTTATTTCTTTCTTCCCCTTTTCTCTCAGACTGTCAGAAAACAGCAGGCTCGGGATGGAAGTAAGATGGGTTTTATCTACAATCTCACAACTAGGTCATGTTGAGCACTAAATAAACCTAAGAGCATTTATTTGTCATATGCTCAGATTCAGCCCTTTCTTATGACCAGGACCCGCATGTTCTTCAATTCACTGGTTTCCTTTTCTGCCTTCATGGCCCAAACAAGACATCATTGTATTATAAAAGACTGTTGGGGTTTTTTTTTTTTTGTTTTTTAAAGTGAGTTAAAGATGACATATTGTCACTTTCTGCTGTAAAGTGCTCCGTGGGCAGCTAGGGAGAAAAAGCTTATTGCAGCTTTATTAAAACATATTCAATAAATTGAAGATCTGCTATCCAGCCAGCTGATTGAGGCAGAGACTCCCTGTAGATATTTTTGTTGTGCATTAAGAAAGTTGTCACAAGTAATTTGGGCTGGAGCGTGGAGTTATAGACTGCCAAATGTTGATTAATTAAGCCCATGTTTGGATTAGTTCTGCTAGATTGTTTCATTAGGGAAAATGACTGAAAATATGGAATAAAGCAACCAGGGGGAATACAGAAGAATGTTCATGTAAGTGAGACCTCCAGTAAAGAGCAGGGGCTAGGACTGAACCCTATGTGCCCTATGATGTTGCATGTTGCTCCTTTAGCCTCCCTAACTGGGGCAGAAATAGGCACCAGGAGAGCTGACTTGTGTTTGTTGTGGCAGTGACTGATTTCACTGAAGTAATTATCAACAACCAAGGTCTGAAGCCCTTTCCTTCTCATGTAATGTTTCAACTTTAAGACAAACTGCCAACTTATTTTACATGGATAAAATCAGCCTGAAGTGAGAAGGAATATATGATCATAGGAGTAATAATTGCACAGTTATTGTTTATTTTCATTTCAAATTTGTATCCATATGTTTTTCCCCCATAGTTTTGCAGAAGAAAATGCCTTGGTGAGGAGAGGTCCTTCACTGGGAAATCCTTCTCATATTTTCTTGAGTTCCTGTAACTCGTTTGCAGATGCACTACCATGAGACTTCACTGAATTTAGCTGCATTCCAAAAATACTGACATACTAGATTAAAAAGAAAAAAAACCTCTGTGAGTTTTGGAGCTGAACTAAACTGTTACCTATCTGAAGTAAATGAAGTCTCATTCTTTGAGCAGCCCATTAAGAGAAAAGCATCTTCCTCGATCCCATTTAACTTTAAGTATAGGGAGAGAGAAGTAGTGACCTGGATTGTCTCAAGCAGAAATTTGACTTGACTTGACTTCAGCTGGCAGATAGAACACCTGCCAGAGGACAGATACCAAACTCAGATTTCAGGGAAGAAGAAAAGCAAGTGAGGCAGTAGTTGAGTGTAAATGTGTATAAGTGGCAGAAGGTGACAGTGCAGGTGCCCAGCACACTGCTCACATAGCTGTAATGTCTTGAAATAGAGCATCATATTGCTGAGCCACTGGCACCGTAGTGGGAAGCTAGTGCTTGTACTGCCTAAGTGATGTTATAGTACAGAAAGTGAACTCATCACGCTTGTCATGATTCATAACATAAATCATTCTGCCTGCTTCTAAATACATTTCACAGCCATGGTGCTCCTGCTCCTCCATGAGAGACACAGCCATAGCTAAAAGGAGACTACTGGTTAAACCCCTCTACCACCACCAAGCAACGAGACAGTGTCAGGCCACCCATGGCATTGTCCACAAGGCCTCTTTGATAGGTGAGATACATCAAAGGTTCTCAAAAGTGTTAACTTGTGAGAAATTAAGATGAAATAAATAACTGGGGCATTTGGGTTTTTTTGTTTTGTTTTTTTTTTTTTTTGGGGGGGTTTGTTT
Source organism: Ceryle rudis (assembly GCA_033439905.1). Classification (NCBI taxonomy): domain Eukaryota; kingdom Metazoa; phylum Chordata; class Aves; order Coraciiformes; family Cerylidae; genus Ceryle; species Ceryle rudis. Next base: position 61,477 of record JAAGNO010031112.1, read on the forward strand.
GGGGTTTTTTGTTGGGTTTTTTTTGTGGTTTTTGTTTTTTTTTTTTTT
>JAAGNO010031113.1:15132-48401 GCA_033439905.1 Ceryle rudis
AAAATAACCTTTTTCTTTATCTTATATGTACAGGGATCTCTGTAAGTGTCTCTACATTCAACCTGGTTGCCATATCTTTGGAGAGATACAGTGCCATTTGCAAACCTCTGCAGTCCAGGGTCTGGCAGACAAAATCTCACGCCTTGAAAGTGATTGCTGCTACCTGGTGTGTTTCATTTACTATCATGACACCATACCCAATTTACAGCAAACTGGTACCTTTTACCAAGTATAACAACACTACAGCAAATATGTGTCGGCTCCTTTGGCCAAGTGATGTTATTCAGCAGTCTTGGTAAGACATAAGTGACTGTTAGCAAATGCATAATTATCTAGTGGAAAACGGGATTTCATGGTACCATTAAGCCCTTTGAAAATCAAGTATTAACCTTCAGCAAACATTTACACTTCTATCATGCTTATTTAAGAAGTAAAAAAAAAAATCACATTTTTAAGCTGCTTACATTTTGACACTTGTATGACTTTTCCCTTGTCACAGGAATGATACCCCAAGACGACAATGATTCTTGCACTATGGTCTGCTAAGCCCCTGCTGTCACTGTAAAGAAAGCATCTGTCACTTTTCAAATAGGAATACTGCTTTCACTCAGTTATACATAAATATTTTCAGCGAAGTCTTGATTAATCTTTGAGAAATGCAGACACATACAAGTACCCCTCTGTATGCTGCCTTGCCTGTTAATTTGTTTGACTGAAGGTCTTCTGAAGCAGAGAAGAAGAATATGAGAACTTGGAGAGGTTGCAAACGCCCTCCTTGAGAACTGAACCGTTTTGGTTGCTCACAGAGAATAGGGGCAGAGAGATGAGAGGAGAGACAGTGTTCCCAGTCCTACATGTACAGGCAGAATAAATAAATAGTAGCACTATCAAGCAGAAATATTACTTAGATATTTTGACCTTGCACAATGACTGAACACTTTAACTGGCACTGAGAAGATGTAAGACTTTTTTGGATACTGAAGGTCAGTTAGAACTGGGAAGGAGAACAAAGTATGCATCACTTCAATATGGTCTATCCACCAACAGAGTAAATTTGTATTAATGCCTTTGGTAGTCTCAGGTATTTGTCAGTATGCGTACAGATGAGGAGGGAGGGTGCAGGGCGAAATTCTCTTGTCCGTGGTGTCACTGCAGATTCCCAGATGGGTTAGTGAGTTTGCACCAAAGTCCCAGGGAACAGAAGAGATGTAGGTTCATGAATGCACTTAAACAGAATTATTTCCCCAATTTGTAATAACATCAGAGAAGCTGTGTAGGAGAGTAAAAGATATGCAACCAAGTAAAAGCTGTCTCCTTTATCAAAGGGGTTGCCAGGCCTGGAATCCCACCCCACAGGCTCTGCATGGCCCAGGGGTGAAAGCCCAGGTTGTGGCTGCTCTGTCCCTGCCCACAGATGTCAGTGACACTTGGCAAGTCAATCTCAGTGAAGTGGTGACTGCCAGTACTAGGGACTCCTTTGAGAATCAGCAGCTGCTCATTTGGCTTCTCCAAGGCAATTTTTACATCATTTGAACCTACAGGGCATCCAATGCTCATCTGGTTACATCAGGGAGCCCCACTCATGGGCAGAGACAACTTCTGCCCCCTCTAACCAGTATGGATGAGCCCATCTCCTCTGTGCTTGCAGAGGTTGGGTGACAGATGTCTTGCAGCCATAATAGCCTTGTTCCTACTGTACTTTTCTGAGGGAAGAAGGAGGAGAAGAGGTGGGAAGCTTCTAATTTCCAGAGCTATAAAAGTGATGCTTTGTATTAGCATGAAAAAAAAAATTCAGAAAAATATTGAAAACCCAACCCACAAATCCTCTACTGGAGAAAAAGAAGTTTTTCTGGTTTTGTGCTGTGCCCCAGTCTCAGTTTGTCTTTTGATTCCTTAGGTACACTTTCCTGCTACTCATACTATTTCTTATACCTGGTATTATAATGATGGTTGCGTATGGCCTGATTTCTTTGGAACTCTACAGAGGAATAAAATTTGATGCCAGTCAGAGAAAATCTTCACGAGGTAACAATACCTTTAGTTCTGTGTTTGGTTTGGGTTGTTTTTTACTTTTTAAGTTACAGTTGAAGATACAAGCAGTCACCTTGGCTGCTAAAATGAAAATTTTTGATCTGAAATAATGATCATTATGGTCAGTTATGGTTGTGAACCCACTAGATGCATTTGTTGATTGTTCTATAATTTGATAGCAAATAATTCCTCACCCATGGCTTGTTTGCAAAGACTCTGGGCAGGATACATTAAATTTCTAATTTGCTTATTATAGAAATACCAAGATTTTTTTTTTCCTGGCCATGGACAAGGACCATTTCTGTCAATAAACATCACAATGAAAATTGTCAAATTGACAGAAGCATATAATTTTGAAAACTATCTTAAGTGAATATTTGAGCAAACAGTGTCCTTATATGTTTTGCATTAATTTGTATAGAGTTAAGACATGAGAATACTGGCAGACTGGATGCAGAGCAGCTGATACATGACTGAATCAGAAGTAGGCCAGTGCTGTCTTTGCAGCAGTTTTTCAGCCATGAATTATGATATTTATTTAGACTTAGACTCCATTCTTTTTAAATTTTGAATCAATGTTCAGATATATTTTGCCAACTATTTAAGCACTAATTTGTACGTACAGAAAGAAAAATAAGTATGTCCAGTGCCAAGTACGAGGATGGAGATGGATGCTACCTCAACAAAACCAAAAGAAAAAGGAAAATGCCATTGCAACAGTTCTCTGCCAATAGCCATAGCAAAATAGACAGGGTGAGAAGCAGCAGCTCTTCTGCCAACTTAATGGCCAAGAAACTCGTCATCCGCATGTTGATGGTGATAGTGATTTTGTTTTTCCTTTGCTGGACTCCCATCTTCAGTGTCAATGCCTGGCGTGCGTTTGACACCACTTCAGCAGACCAGCGTCTCTCAGGGGCTCCAATCTCCTTTATCCACTTGTTGTCCTACACTTCTGCCTGCGTGAATCCTATCATATACTGCTTTATGAACAAGCGTTTCCGCATGGCTTTTCTGGCCACTTTCACCTGCTGTACAAAGCAAAAGCCCCCTGCAATACGGGGAGAGGTTGGTGATGAAGAGGAGGGGAAAACAACAAGGGCTTCACTCTCCAAATGTTCTTACACACACATGAATGCATCTGCACCCCCCTGAGCTGCATCAGAAGAGGCAACAAGTGGCCTACAAAAATTCAAGTATCTATCATCTGGTCTTGGAAAATGACTGTGGCATCAGCTGAACATGATTTAGTTCTGAGGTAATGAAACACTTCAGCTGATAGTAAACACAGTGAGAATTTTATAGGAAATGATGCAATCACTGTCTGAGGTTTATATCACTTCTCTTTCAAAAGTACAAAGAAGGAAGAGGGCTCTTTGAAGATAAGGAACTTTATAAAAAAGCCTTAGAAGATGCTCTGTCCATCATAAATTCTCCTGTAAAAATTGGTGTCCTTCACGTCTACAGTTTCGCTCAATTTCTGGCTGCAGTTATGAGTATCTCTTAAAATTTCCAAGACGCTAATAGATGCTTCTCAAACTTGAATATATGTGTTGCAGTCTTCACTTCAATATCTATGTCTTATAATCAAACTTTTCATTTACATTTGTAGGGGTTTTTTTCACATTATTCTGGCTGAGCTACTACGTGTCGATATCATTTTGGTGTCACAGTCAATTAAAAGGATTTTGGGGTGGGGAGAATGGTCTTGTCCATGTGAAAATAATGCTTTAAAATAATTCAGTCCTTTTTTTTTTTTTTAATAAAATTAAAATAAATATTGGTGACTTTGTGGACGGAATGTATTCTTCACTTAGGCAATAGCCTAAGTTAACATAATTTAATGTATTTTCGGTTTAAATAAACGCCACAGAACAAGCACAAAGAAGTGGCTTTCTTCTGTGCAGCTGCAAGCACCCACACATGCAAGTGACAGGCTCTTAGATGAGTCCCAAAGGCTCACATGAAAATTGCCACACCGGGAAGCAGAGGGATAAAGGCAAAGAAGTGATTTCACAAAAGAGGCAAGATTGAAGATGTAGGACGATGTTGACGGTAGTTACAGATTTCACAAATATATTCACAGTCATTCCTGGCATAGTACTCCCCACCTGGAAGTAGAAGCCAGGGTAAGTAGAAAGTCAGAAAGAGCAGACACAATAAGCAAGAGCTGAAAGACTTCGTCAGAAAGTGTCATTTTTCTAAATTTTAGAAGAACAGTTTTCCTCCAGCTACACGTATCTGTAAACGGACTCAGTGTAGGAAGAAACCTAAATGATGTAATTATTGGTGGTTTATTGAGCAAAGCATCCAGTCTCTTTCCTGTGCACACGTGAGTGTAGGTGTTCAGGTCATGTCCTTTGCTCTGTGGAGCTCAGCAGGAGAAGTTACATAAATTACTTTGTTTTGTGAAAATATCCTGTTGGAGATGCGTCTGTCTTCTAGCTGAATCAATATCATTAAAAAAACTTGTTGCTAGATTGATATGAAATTTGAGCACAGTGTGGAATGTAGATGTGGATATTAAATATAATCCCTCACAAGGTTTTTAATCAGGAAAATCTGATCTCTCTACAGAATGATTTTAAATTGGAAATATAGTTGGAGTTCCAGGCACTCAGGTCCATGTTGTGCACCCAGTTATTGCCTGAAATGGTTTACCCATATAACTTAGCACACAACTTTGGCTATTATATTTTTGCATCCAGCTTATCCACAGACAGGAAATTAAAAAAAAAATAATTCTCAACAATATTTATGCACAATCCATAGAAACAATGCTTTGCCTGCCGCATTAATAAAGTAGCACTGTTCCTGGAATGGTGCTGAGACTACTGACATCGATCTGACCTTTTGCAAATACCCACCAAATTAAACTATGGGATTTAATTCATAAGAATGAAATGAAAATTTTCATTCACTTAAGGATGCAGGATGAGACCCTCTACAAACCCATCCTGCATGTTGAAACTTAGGGAACAAACAACTGCTTTTGAATTTAGGTGAAACAGTGAGAGCAGAAAAAATATATCTGAAATATTTTATCCTGCTTGAAAGCCTGGCTTTATTATAGGACATGGTTTAAACATTGTTTAAGTGAAAGAACAAATCACATTTTAATAATATACTGCATGTGAATATTACTATGTACTGTATAGCAAGACAGCCTATGTCACAGCTCTGTATGCATTTTAAAAGGCAAATTCCTTTTTTAAATGTGGACTCTGGTACTCGTGTAGCAGTCTGCTCACCATTCACCTGCTCCCACTGCTTTAGTCTGTGGATAGTGGTTTCAGATGAAAGGCAAAACCTTTTTTTTCAACAATGCCTTAATCAGATCACAGCCCTCTGTGGCCTCCAGTACCTGTGGCTGAAAGAAGCAGAGTCTCTGATTCATTCCCCACTCCTAACTATCAGGAAGCACAATTTTGAGGTGATTGAGTGAGGCAGGAGGAGGAGATCCTGATGGAGTGGTGGTCAGGCAACAATCAGGGAAGGGTTAGAAATGTGCCAGAACAGACACGTTTTCTTCTGCCCAAGGCTCCTCTGTGTGTGAGTCACTCATCCCCTCCATTTCCCCCTACATACCTTTTTTCATTTTAAACCAACACATTAAATCACCAGGCACACAAAGTCACAAGCCTTAAGCCAAATTCCAGCAAGGAGTAGGAATTAAGTTTCTAAAATGCAATATTGCAATCCAGTCATTTTGTCTTCTGCTTTGGTCTCCTAGCACAAGAAAATTCAGCCTTTCTGCAGCTTGCATGAGTCTTAATGCCACTTTCCTTGATCTGTGTATTGCAGAAGTCATTCCTGGCTCCAACGGTTGCCCTTTCATTGCTCGAGAAGCGTGGAAAACCTCCCAGCACCTTGTTGAATAAACATATCAAAATAAAAGAGCCCATGAAGTCTCATTATTTTAACATTAGTTTACAGGGGCTGCAGGGAGAAATCTTATCCTAAAACTCTACTTCTACACTGCACAGTACCTAAAGGCAAACTGCCTCCCAGATGTAGCAGATAAATGGGAAATGAGTAAATTTCAGATGTATAATGCTGTGCTGGGTTTGGCTAGGATAGAGTTCAAGTTCTTCATAGTAGCTACTACGGGGCTATGTTTTGGATTTGTGCTGGAAACAGCACTGATAACACAGGGATGTTTTAGTTATTGCTGAGCAGCACTTACACAGAGTCAAGACCTTTTTTGCTCCTCACCCCACCAGTGAGCAGGCTGGGGGTGCACAAGAAGCTGGGAGGGCACACAGCTGGGACAGCTAACCCCAACTGACCAAAGGGATATTCCAGACCATATGATGTCATGCTCAGCATATAAAGCTGGGAAAAGAAACAGGAAGAGGGGGTGTTCGGAGCAATGGTGTTTATCTTCCAAAGTAACCATTACATGTGACAGTGTCCTGCTGTCCTGGAGATGGCTGAACACCTGCCTGTCAATGGGGAATAGTGAATGAATTCCTTGTTTTGCTTTGCTTGTGTGCGTGGCTTTTGCTTTGCCCATTAACCTCTCTTTTTCTCAACCCACAAGTTTTCTGACTTTTACTCTTCTGTTTCTCTCCCCCATCCCACTGAGGGGGAGCAAGTGAGCAGCTGTGTGGGGCTTAGCTGGCACCTGGGGTAAAACCACAAAAAATGCCCATAAATCTCCAAAGTCTTTCTCTTCTTCCCCTTTCTCCCCTGACTCCCAGTTTTTGTTCTCCCTTTGTCTTTCTTTTATCTCTTTCATCTGTATGTCACCATCTTTTTTTTTTTTTTCTGTACCTTTCCCAGTCTCTAGGTTACTTTTTACCATCGAAAAAGCTAGATATTTTTTTTCCCTCTTTGACAGCACTCTCATCTTCATTTCCCACTATCACCTCTGGTTGACAGACTCCTGAAACACATTTCTCCAAGCAATATATCCTGCACCCAGCGCAACAGTTCTGCAATCACCTCTTACAACTCTATGTCCAAGTTCCCACATCAGCTTTCTTCAACACCAGCTCCTGGCATGCTCAAACAAGCAGTAAATAATACTTCATAAAACAAAACCATAGCACTAAATAATGTCCAAGTCCTGCTTTGTGACTTCTGTCATTATTACTTGCAACCTTTATTATTAGGGCACACTTTAAGATAGATGCCTCTAAACAGAGCACTGTGGGGGGTCAGATTAAGGATATATTTTACTGTTGCCAAGGCAAAATATACATGCTCTGAATTAAAAGCAGCATGTTGATTTGGAACTGCGTCCCCTAAAGGTTTACACCCCCTTAAACAAGTCCTGGCCTCTCTTCAAATGCTGTCAAGCCCTTCTTGGCAAGGCTCTCCAGGGATCCTCCTGCTCCTCCATCCTCTCCTGCCTCCAAGCCCAGGGACGGTGCAATCTCTGTTCACACGTCCTTGCTTGTCACAATGCTTTCCTGGGTTGGAATAAATTATTTCAGGATCAGATGATTCTGAAATACAACGCAAAATACAATACAGAAATACTGCAGCCAAAGCACAGCAAATACGCACTCGCACCGTTCCTAATGGCATTTAGCAGGATTTCCCTTAAACGAAGGCACTTGCTCAGACCATGTGCACAACCATGCCAGGGCAGAAAGCTGATCTGAAGAGAACTGCCTTTCACAAGACCTCACAGATAGAAGGTACCAGAAAATCTGGATTAACAATTGTGTAATGCAGGGTATAACATTCCTAGTCTTTATGAATCAAAGCTAATCTACAGTCAGATATAGTCCCACTCTACACAGAGCAGAATGTGGTAGGCATTTGCCATCTGCAGTCAAACCAGTTTGGTATCTTACAACTGCAATGGCGAATGCAGTTTTAAAAATCAATTTTCCTCATGAAACATTAATCTTGGAAGTATTCATTTAGGTGCTGAGAGGATTTTAACAGTTACTCATCTCCTTTATTTTCTCAGATACCCAGTTTTCCATAGGTGATGCTTTTTTACACAAATCAAGATACACAAACTAAGAGGCTCTTCAAATCCCAGGGCTGTGCTTACTTCATCTTCCATTTCTCAGGACTTTGGTAAACATACCTCTTTTTTTCCCCTCTGCCTAAAATGAATGGATGTTGTGCTAAACTTAGGGTTCCTAGTGGCAAAAGATGCCCATTCTCAAGAGGGAAGTAGAGAAAGATAAAACTTAATAAAACTTTAGGTAAGGATTATATGAAAGGAGAAACTGTAATCTTTTTATTACAGCATCAGAGACAGGGTAGTAGAGTATAAAAAAAGAGGTTGGGTTTTGGGTTTCTTTTTTTTTTAACAAAATATCTCGCTCTCCCATTTAACAGGACACAGACCAACCAAATCACATTTCAGTCAGGTGTGCATGTAGATCAGCAGTTTGCTCGCTCTCTCACCCACCGTAGTTTTCCTATGCCTTTCTCTATATAACAGCTCCAGCTTTTTACGCACAACTGACCCATCTTTTCTCTCATCACTTACATCCACATCACAGCAACGTGTGCCTTAAAGATGCCAGATTTTCCATCTATGTGGTTTATAAAACGACCCATTTTTAGCATTACCTTTTGACTTTTTCCTCCTGAAACTTTTGTCAGGCTGCCTTGGGTACTTACCAATATAAAAAAAAAAAAAAAAAAAAGCAGCAAAGGCAATTTCTGTGCTTTGTAAAACTCCTGTTTTGCTTGCCTAATGGCAAATCATCCCTGCTAGGAGTTGTTTGCATCTCTACAGGTAATTATGGCATGAAGAGTTTTTGTTGGCTTCTACTCCCAGTTTTGTCCAAAAAGCACTAATTTTAAGGTGAGATGTCAGTTGTCCACTGTGCTGTGAGATGAGAACAAAATGTCTTCATTAACATCAGCAGGTAGCAAACATCAAGTAGAAATCATCCCCTGTGGGGTAGACGTCATTTAAATGATTTCCTGCTATTTTGGCAGTTACTAAAAATTTTAAAAATATCTTCTGATAGAATAAAGAAATGCAACTTATGTACTGGGTTTTATTGAAAACAGCAGACAGATCACTGCATAGCTCCTGTGAATGTTGTACAAATGCCAGTGTTCCAGAACAAGCATGAAGAACGGTCACATTTACAGAACCTAAATCCATAGGAAAGACAAGGGGCTGTGCGTGGCCTTGGCTTGCTGTCAGAAACAATTTTTTTTTTTTTTTAATTAAATGAACAGTGGCTCAGGGACTTGTTCTGAGAATATTTAGCAACTGGTAAGAGGCCTGATTCATAACCCAGTGAAGAATGACCCACAGGGGCAACTGCAATAAACAGAGGACAATAGTGAAGAGAGAACTGGCCAGCCAGCTGGGAACACTGCACTGACTCTTACAATATTGACTCTTACTCTCTGGGCCTTCTAATACCTGAGATTCAGGATTTCATAGCTAAACTGATAGTAGATGCAGAGTAACCAAAGCTGCTTCCTTGCTCTGAAACTGACTCAAAACTCTGTCCCCATCTCTGTGACAGCACCTGGCAGTGCTGCTATGACTGGTTTGCTATTATTGTAAAGGAATATAAGGACAGTAATGCCATCCAAGACACACTGAGTTTTCTGGTGGCTCCAAAAAGATGGCCCTGCCACAATTCACATGCAAGTAGGAAAAAGAACATAAGGATTATGGCACTGAAATTAATTCATTGTATCAGAGAGGGTGCAGCTGCTACTTCTGCTGGAAACCCAACCTCACATCCCTTCTAGCTTCACAAGGCACTACAACTAATTTAACACACCTCTGATCATCTGATGGGGAAGGACAGAGATGATCGCAGGATGATGAGGTTGATGTGTCTTGAAGACAAAGAGCATTTTATTTGCAGTCCAGATGTAGTCATTGTTCAACTGAGTTACAAGAAAATCAGTAGTGACTAAAGCAAATTTTCAGCAATGACAGGTTCTGACAGTGAATTTTTAACAAGAAAGTTCTGCTAATATCAAAGTCGTTGCTTCCGCAGGATTGCAGATCTAGGATAAGGATCCAGAAAACATATCTCTGTGCCTTTGTATTTATTAAATAGGAAACCTGTTTAGTGTCAGCTAACTGAAGCAAAACAATACAGTCCAGGAGAGACTGTCAGTATAGCTGTGTGTTCTCTGCTATTTTTCCAGATTTTTTTTTTTCTTTGGCATTTATTTCCTTTATTTTTTTTCAAGTAGCAAAAAGTAAAAGATGGTGGAAATTCAAAGAATATTTATTAAAAACCAGAGTTTTCCACAAGGCATCAAATGCTTATTAACATCCAACATGACTCCTCCACTGCACTAATTCATCAAATATTTATAAAAACTAAAATAGACTTTCTTTGCTAAACACTGAAGCCAAGGCTGACAAGCCTCCAATTACAGATGATGTGTAGAGAGGGAGAAGAAGAGGGAGAGAGTGCGAGCTGCAGGTGTATAGCTGTGTCCTGTATTGCTTTTGCAAGATTTGTAAGAGATGAACGAGACTGGTAGAAGAGTGAATATTTAGAAAGAAGATGACTGAAGACAAAACTGAATCTAGTGCACTTGCAGCTGAAAATGTGGCTCTGCAGAGTGACATGTGGATGGGGGTGGGACAGAAGGAAAGGTGAATGGGAAATATTTCAGCCTTGTAGAGTCAGGGAAAAAAAATATAATAAGGAGGAAAGGCAATGTGATCTGATCTGCGGAGAGAGAAAACCATTGCACACACTTGCTGGTTTTGGATTATCAACACCCTCTTGAGAGCAAGAGAAAAGGCAGCTGTGTCCTATATGTGAAGGCCACACATGGGGGGCAGAGAGAAGTTTCCCTAGGCAGCAAAATGGAAGGAAAATCAAACTTCATTTTGGGTATGAAAGCACTATTTCTGGCAAGGTTGAAAGTGGAGATTTGGAAAGAAAACTGTTCTGGAGTGAATTTCTTTTCTACAGGCTTTGCAGAGGGTTCTGCTGCTGAAGGTGATTCTGATAGCAGGACAGACCAGGCAGAAGGAGCTGGAAGTGCCTGCAGTGTGCCCCCAGTAGAGAAACTAGATGGAGAAGTACTTTCAGGGCCACAGAGAATCTGCTGCATATAAAGTGCTGCTAGCAAGCAGAGTGTGCTGTATTACACCCGTATTGAGTCAGGCGTCTCTTCACATGAGGAGTTTATGCAACATTGCCACAGTATCATTATGTTCTAGTCAGGCTGACAGGCTAATACAACACTAGGCTCCTCTGTTGCCAAAGCCTAATACCACAGAACACCATGGAATCTATTGAGGCTGCACCTCCACATCTTGTCTACCAGACAACATAGGCCTCATCTCTGCTACCACTCTCGTGGTAGGAAGCAGCCTATGGGGACCTTCTATTCAATCAGACAGCTAAAAGTGAAAAAGGTTTCAGAAACCATAAAATCTGTTGCAATGATGTAAGTAAAAAAAGAAACCAAAAAACCTCCACTCCAACTCCCTCCTCCCCCAAAAAAACGTAGTGCTTGCATTTAATAGTTACCAGTAACTAGAACAGTCTACTATTCAGTAGTGTCCTGTAAGAGAACTAAGAGTGGCACTCTGTTCTAGGAGGAAATAGGTATTGCTTCTCCTGCCTCACCTCCAGCTCACTTTTGCTAAACCTCTTTTTCACTGCAGAGCCTCTGTGGCCCCATTCTGACAACTGACTGCAGCGTACAACTGACAGCAGCAGTCTTTTATGCATCTTGGTGCTACCAATTGACTTTACTAGATGACAATTTCCAAATCTATGCATCTGCTGAGACTAAAATGCCTCGTATATTCAATTATTCTCCTAACTCTGCCAGAAGCAACAAGTTTCTAAATTAATGCAAACTTACCAAAAATACAATTTTATAACTTAATTCATGTTGTGTCCGCACTTCCACAAATTTAGGGAAAATAGTCTTTTCTCATCTAGTACATAAAACAATCTGAAGAACTTTGATATTATTTCCATATGCCTCTGGGCTCAAATGTAGCCATCTGTGCAACTTCAGGCCCTGTTTCTGAGCCAAAAATTGTTATTTACTTACATTTGTCCTTGGTCCTCTCTGAAGGAACATATTTGTGCAAGTGACTTTGAGTACTTTCCTGTGTTTGTGAGACTCTCTCCACCTGCCTGATCAATTATCACAGATAGCAGTAGGCAGGGCTTTTGAAGAAGGAACACTTGGAAACACCTGCTTTTAGTTACCTGATCAAGTAACTTTGCATCCACTTTTTTTTCCTTTTTTTTTTTTTTTCCTACTGCAAAATTTCATATCTAGCTTGAGTTCCCTTTACTTGGTTTCATGGCTTTAATATGAACCTTTCTCTCTGACTTTCTGTGACTGATCTCTAATTTAGGCAATTCCCTTTTCCATGTGGAGTTCATCAGATCTAATGCTGTCACACAGAGATCACCAACAAAACTACTGTTGTTCTGTATCCAGAAAATTAAAGCAATTTTTTGATCGCTCCTCCTGATGCAGTTTGGTTAGCTTCATCAAACTCTAAGCTTTATTTTATTGATAGTTCAGGGTTTCCATGTCCTCTCTGAAAAGTTACCTTTCGAAAATGTTGGACCATCTCACACATTTTGGTTTCTTTCATTTGAGCCCTTCAGGAATTTCCACAGCATGAAGATGTGATGACTAAGCTACTTCTTATGGAGTGGCCTGCAAATAAGGGGAGACACAGATGTAGTTTCTAGATTTCACTCTTTGCGATGCATTTTAGGGGCTGACGGCACACATATATATATATATATATATATATAAAGGGAGGTGGAGGTTTGGGCAGCAAGGCGAGCACAGATTAAAATTTTTGGCACCTGGTGAAGTAGGAGCAGCATTTTCAGGCCACTGAATGAGTACATAGATTATATCTGGATTGAAAGCAGCATAAATAAGCTTAAAATGTAGACATGTGAATGTGTTTTGGCCCAGGTGAATGGAAGAAGTACTTTACATCTGCAACAGAAACCTTCAGAAAGGGATAAATCTTGCAAGAAATGAGTCTAAATAAAGGTGCAGAATGCCTGAGGTGCTGCTGATGACTTGGAAACCTTATATACTTCATTTGCTAGTTCTGCTTGAAAGCCAGTCTGGGGTCAGTCCTATCTAATTGTGTTTGGTCCCAAACAGCAGCCTCTGCAAACAATTTTGGGGTTTACCTTTGCAGATTCTGTTGGCAGTAATGAGAGTTTGTTGGGGTAAGGATGTCAGAATAAAGCACAACTTCCCTTTTCTCTGGGTATCCAAGAGGAGATTGTGCATTTATTTTCAAGTGTTTGTTTGCACTAGTCTTAAATATATCAGGTCAGAATCCTACTCAGGTGTGTCCAGTGAGACTTCTAATTCTGAACCCAAACATTAATTGATGGAGGGTGATGAGGGGCTGCTGAGGCCACTGAAGTCTACCTTGGGCCAGCTGAAGTGCAGGCTTCTTTTATTTTTTATTTCACAGAATCACAGAAGGTTAAGGGTTGGAAGTGACCTCAAAAGATCATCTAGTCCAATCCCCCTGCCAGAGCAGGTCACACAGGAATGTGTCCAGTCAGGTTTTAAACATCTCCAGAGAAGAAGACTCTACAACCCTTGTGGGCAGCCTGTTCCACTGCTCTGTCACCCTCACTGTGAAAAAGTTTTTCCTTAAATTTCTTCTGAATCTCCTATGCTCCAGTTTGCACCCATTGCCCCTTGTCCTATTATTGGACATCGCTGAGAAGACCCTGGGTCCATCCTCCTGACACTCACCTTTTACATATTTATAAACATTTATGAGGTCACCCCTCAATCTCCTCTTCTCCAAGCTAGAGACCCAGCTCCCTCAGCCTTTCATCATAAGGGAGATGCTCCACACCATTAATCATCTTTGTGGCAGCTCTGTGCTGGATTCTTTCGAGCAGTTCCCTGTCCTTGAACCGAGGTTCCCAGAACTGAACACAATATTCCAGATGCAGCTTCACCAGGGCAGAGTAGAGGGGGAGGAGAACCTCTCTTGACCTACTAACCACACCTCTTCTAATACACCCCAGGATGCCATTGGCCTTCTTGGCCACAAGGGCACATTGCTGGCTCATGGTCATCCTGCTGTCCATAAGGATGCCCAGGTCCCTTTCCCCTGTGCTACACTCTAACAGGTCAGTCCCCAAGCTGTACTGGTACATGGTGTTGTTCTTCCCCAGATGCAAAACTCTACTCTTGCCCTTGTTATAGTTCATTAGATTTCTCCCCGCCCAATTCTCCAGCCTGTCTAGGTCTCTTTGAATGTCAGCACAGCCTTCCGGTGTGTCAGCCACTCCTCCCAGCTTTGTGTCATCAGCAAACTTGCTGACAGTGCACTCTGTTCCCTCACCCAGGTCACTGATGAATATGTTGAATAGTACTGGTCCCAGTACCAACCCCTGAGGTACTCCACTAGATACAGGCTTCCAACTAGACCCTACCCCACTGACCACAATTCTCTGACTTCATTCCTTCAACCAGTTAACAATCCACCTCACTACCTGATCATCCAGACCACTTTCTCAGTTTAGCTGTGAGGATGCTATGGGAGATGGTGTCAAATGCTTTACTGAAATCCAGATAAACCACATCCTCTGCACTACCATCATCTATCAACCTGGTTTTATCTTCATAGGCGGCTATTATGTTGGTCAAACGTGACTGCCCCTTGGTAAAACCATGCTGACTGCTCCCGATGACCCTCTTCTCCTTCATATGCCTGGAGACAGCACCAAGAATAAGTTGTTTCCTCACCTTTCCAGGGATGGAGATGAGGCTGATCAGTCTGTAGTTACCCGGGTCCTCCTTCTTGCCCTTTTTGAAGACTGGAGTGCCTTTTGCTCTCCTCCAGTCCTCAGGCACCTCTCCTGTTCTCCACGACTTACTAAAGATGACGGAGAGTGACCTAGCAATGACTTCTGCCAGCTCCCTCAGCAGCCACAAGTGCATCCCCTCAGAGCCCGTGGATTTATATACATTCAGATTACTCAACTGATCCTTAACCCAGTCCACATCAACTAAGCAAAACTCATCTTTTATCCTGACTTCCTCTGGGGCCTCAAGGGTCTGGGTCTCCTGAGGACAGTCTCCAGTAGTACCGACAGAGGCAAAGAAGGCATTCAGTAACTCCACCTTCTCCATGTCCTCTGTCACCAGTGAACCCACCTCATTCAACAGTGGGCCTGCATTGCCTCTAGTGTTAGTTTTATCTGCAGAGTATTTGAAGAAGCCTTTTTTGTTGTCCTTAACCTCCCTCTCTAGGTTTAACTCCAAGGAGGCTTTAGCTTTCCTAGTTACCTCCCTACATCCTCTGACAACAGTTTTATATTCATCCCAAGTGGCCATCCCCTCCTTCCAGCACCTATAGACTCTCCTATTCCACTTGAATGTCAGTTCCCTGCTTAACCATGTGGGTCTCGTGGCCACCTTTCTTGATTTCCTACCTGCTGGGATGCTCTGATCATGAGCTTTGAGAAAGTGGTCTTTAAAAATAGTCCAACTATCTTGGGCCCCTTTACCTTCTAGTACCCCGTCCCATGGGATTACCCCATGCAATTTCTTGAAAAGGTCAAAGTTGGCCCTGCTTAAGTCCAGGGTTGTGATCCTGCTTGGTATCCTGCTCCTACCACATAATATTCTGAACTCCACTATTTCATGGTCGCTGCATCCAAGGCTGCCCCCAACCTTCACTGCTTCAACCAGACCCTGCTTGTTAGTAAGATCCACTACTGCTCCTCTCCTAGTTGGCTCATCCACCATTTGCATCAAGAAGTTGTCATCGATGCACTGGAGGAACCTACTGGACTGTGAATGGCTAACTGTGTAGCTCTCCCAGCAGGTGTCTGAGTAGTTAAAATCCCCCATGAGAGCCAGGGCCTGTGATTGCAAGGCTGCTATCAGCTGCCTGGAGAAGGCCTCACCAACTTCTTCATCCTGATCAGGTAGCCTGTAACAGACACCTACAACAGTATCACCCATGCTAGCCTACCCCTTAATTCTCACCCACAGACTCTCAAGTCGCCCCTCAACCTCCCCCAGACAGAACTCAGTACAGTCCAGTTGCTCTCTCAGGTAAAGAGCAACTCCACCACCTCGCCTCATTGGCCTGTCTTTCCTAAAAAGGACACAGCCATCCATGACCACATTCCAGTCATGTGAGCTGTCCCACCATGTCTCTGTAACTGCCACCAGATCATAACCTCTTGCCCGCACGCAGATTTCCAACTCCTCCTGTTTATTCCCCATGCTGTAAGCGTTGGTGTGCAGGCGTTTGAGGAAGGGAGCTGACTGTGTTGGTTTCACCCCTCACACTGGCCTGCCACCCCTAGGCTCAACTCTAAGTGTGCCTCTAGGTTATTTAACTCTAGATTATTTAGAGTAGATAGAACAGTTTCAATGTTGGAGGAAGGTGCTAGTGCTTATCGTTTATAAGGAAACAACTCTTCTTTCACCTTCCTAATGAATTGAAACTTTAGCTCTGCCTCTAAGCTTATTCCTGCATGGCTCCATTCAAATGCTGAACTGATTACCAGGCTGACTCATTTAGATGGTGTAGCAAGAGGAAAGCCAGCATGTTACTGGCATATTCCTCAACAACAGCCTGTGGGGGGGGTTTCTGGGCAGCAGCTAGTTTGACATCCAGAAGCCCCCAGTTTCCCGTGTATGCAAATCCATTCTTATCCCTTGCATTTTTGTCTATGGCCTGCTGTGCCCAGATCCTTATCAAGGACCTGAAAATACCAAAGACAATGATTCTTTATCATCCTCTGTTAACATGCTTTTCATTTATGTGCATCAAATGATATGTATGTCTCCATCTCAGGGATATAATTCACTCCTTGAAGAATTTTACAGTTCAACTTCATCTGGGTAGTTAGGTGAAGTGAGAGTTGGTAAGGAGCTTTTCTATGAAACTATCTAATCAAAAACTTAGTGATGGAGATAAGCCAGTTAAGACTGAAGCTTTGTTTGGCAGGAAGAAAGCTCTTCTAGTCCGAGACAGGATTTCTGATTTAAGATGAATCAGGTTTTAGTTCTTCCTGTTTCAGAAAAAGGATTTAACCTCTTTGCTCCATCCCAGGCAAAACAGACCCACTAAACAGTTACCTGGAAGGCAGACATTACAGCCTCTCTGCTCTGGGGTTTTATCAATGCCTACAGACTATTCTTAACTGGAAAAGCAGGCTATAACTCCCTAGATGAATGATTACTGCACTTCAGTGGGATGCAAGAGAGCCACTCATGTCCAAACTTTGCATCCAAAGCAAGTATCTTGACCAGGCTTTTTTGTTTGGGTTTGTTGGGGTTTTTTTTACCTTTTTCCATGTTTTCTAAATATTTGTTTTATGTGGCTCTGTAAATACATAAAAATAAGAATAAGTAAATTCAAGATGATTTCACCTTGGATAGCACACATGCCTGAGCTATCCTAGTAGATATCTAGGAGATATCTTGTATATTATTTATTTTATACCTGATCCCTTTACTGTTTACCAATAACAATTAATGAACTGCTAGAGAACAACAGATTGTAACTCAGCTCTGCTAGAGTCCAGCACCTTACTGAAGTGTTATTATCATTCATCCGCTATTTGTTTTTTCCAATTCAGCACTGTTAGGTTTTAGAATAAAATGATTCAAAAGTTCTGGCCATTGAAGCAGTACCTTAACTGGTACTCGACAGAGGGGTTTCATGTGTGATCACTCCTCCTTCTGAGCCAACATCACTGTTGGCCAGTGGGAAAAAAAAAACAAACCTAAAAAGCAGCATATCCTCTTGGCTTCTCTGACAAGTAACACTCAGACTTCAACAACTGTACCTGTTACATGATTCATAACTCCCATCAGCCCTGGAATTTCCACCAGTCTGGCTTAAAAAAAAAAACTAGTGTTCACCTCTGTTATTACCTCTCTCCATCTAATGTAATAATTTGGCAGCATTTACATTTAACTTGAGGTCTGAATTAATTTTTGTCACTTACATCCAGGACCTGGAAAAATGTCCTTTGCATCCAGATATTACTGTATTTGGGCTGGGAATTTCCTGCATCGGAATTATGAAAACAGTTTACTTTGCATTGAAAGTAGAATCATAGAACTGTTTTGGGTGGAAAAGACCTTTAACATCATCGAGGCCAACTGTTAACTGAGCAGTGACAGGTCACCACTAAACCATGTCTCTATCTACACATCCTTTAAATACTTCCAGGGTTGGTGACTCCACCACTTTCATAGGCAGCCTGTTCCAGTGCTTTACAACCCTTTTCAGTGAAGAATTTTTTCCTAACATCCAACCTAAATCTCCCCTGGTGCAATTCCTCCTGTCCTATTGCTTGTTAACTGGGAGAACGGACTGACCCCAACCTCACTATAACCTCCTTTCACGTTAGTTGTAGAGATCAATAATGTGTCCCCATGAGGATCCTTTTCTCCAGGCTAGCAAACCCTCAGATGCTCCTCATAAAACTTATTCTCTAGACCCTTCACCAGCTTCACTACCCTTCATCTGAACATGCTCCAGCACCTCACCATCTGTCTTGTAGTAAGGGTTCCAAAACCGAACCCAGTATTCAAGGTGTGGCCTCACCCGTGCAGGGAATAATGACTTCCCTGGTCCTGCTGGCCACACTATTTCTGATGCAAGCCAGGATGACATTGGTCTTCTTGGCCACCTGGGCACACCGCTTGCTAATGTTCTGCTGGTTGTTGACCAACACTCCCAGGTACTTTTCCTCTGGGCAGCTTTCCAGCCACTCTTCCCCAAGCCTGTAGCATTGCATTGGGCTACTGTGACCCAAGTGCAAGACCCAGCACTTGGCCTTATTTAACCTTGTACCACTGGCCTTCATCCATCAATCCAGTCTGGCCAGATCCCTCTGTAGAGCCTTCCTACCCTCAAGCAGATCAACGCTCTTGCCCAACTTGGTGTCATCTGTGAACTTACTGAGGGTGCCCTCAATCCCCTCACCCAGATCATTGATAAAGATATCAAACAGAATTGGTCCCAACACTGAGCCCTGGGAAACACCACTTGTGACCAGTCATCAACTGGATTTAACTCTATTCATGACAACTCTTTGGGGCAAGCCACTTTTTTATCCAGTGAAGCATATGCCCATCCAAACTGTGAACAGAGTTTTTTTCATGAGAATGCTGTGGGAAACAGTGTCAAAGACTTTACTAAAGTCGAGGTAGACAACATCCACAGCCCTTCCCTCATCCACCAAGCTGGTCACCTTGTCACAGAAGATGAGGTTCATTAAGCGGACCTGCCTTTCATAAACCCATGCTGACTGGGCCTGATGCCATAGTGTTTTTGCCGAGGACACGTCACAAGCTAACTAGCATTTAAACATAATTTTAAAAGGAAAGGAACATACTGCATTAACCGAGAGCAACATCGATATTGTCAGCATCCACAACAAACAACTGCAAACAATTTACTTGTCAAAACAGGATGAAAGTACAGGTGAAAGTTGGACTGTAATATAATGGGAAGCTGGTTAACAAACTTTTCTCAAATCCAGGCATATGAATTTGGCAAAACTCTATCCATAGGAACAAGATGCAGAGAGTCCCCCATAATTTTTAAAAGCTATGTCTGTATGACATTTTTCTCCTTGCTGTGAAGATAATCCCATGCAGGTAGTGAGCCTATTTTATTGTTTCTCCGCCCTAACATCCAGTGAGATGAGGATTGTTTCATCTTCTAATTTCACACATTACATTGGTAGCTGATACCTATTTTCTGTAAGTTTACCTGTAAGCTGACAGAAAGACATTGTGCAAAAGGGGAATTTTATCAAAATTTATCATTTCAAGCTCTGAATTTCAAAGAAGTCCAGGATATAAAGACACCCATAACTTTTAGGATGAAACACACTTGGCTCATGGATAGCTCAAGAGCCAAGGTATCTGAAGACAGAAATACAAAACAAGAATAAAAATCACATTACATTTTTTCTTTGAATGAATAGCATAAAATTAACAACTTGAAAAATTAACCACTTGGTAGAAAGTGCAGCTGTTTCTGAAAGCTTAAACACTTGCCAATTGCATGTATCCTCCAAAAATAAGGAATTTTCCTTATTAACATTATTTGGAAATTGAAGTAACAATTTTTTTCAGACCCCGGTCTGATTTGTATGTCTACTTAATAATCTCCAAGGTAAAACTTTCCAGAAATCTGATTTAGGAGTCCAAAACTTTCTGGATGTTTGAAACTGGGAAGATGCAAACATCAGTCCTGCAGCTGAGGTCATCACATCAATCAGAGTCCAAAACCCAGATGGCTCCTTAAACCCCAGCATGCTGTGAAAAGCAGTAGGGAGCGGCACAAAGGTTAATCCACAGTAGGCCCTTCAAAAATAATTTGCTTGGAACTCCATTCTGAAATTTATAACAACTAATCAGTAATCTGCACAGCATTGCCACAA
The DNA here is from genome assembly GCA_033439905.1 of Ceryle rudis. Taxonomy (NCBI): domain Eukaryota; kingdom Metazoa; phylum Chordata; class Aves; order Coraciiformes; family Cerylidae; genus Ceryle; species Ceryle rudis. The sequence continues at coordinate 35,538 of JAAGNO010031113.1, forward strand.
GACATTTTCGTTTGGAAACAAATAAACCAAACTCCTACTTCGTCAAGAATTCCGTGTTAGTTGCCTAGAATCCGTATGGAATTCTTCTATTACTGCAGACTGCCAGACTCTACCACCTTAGCAACTATACTTAATCACAAAGCTTGAAATGATTATTATACAAATCAGGCTTCAACACCTATAAAATCTGATTGGGATAAAGGGACTGCTTACTTTCTTCTCTCAAAAGAAGACAGTAGATGCTGTGTTAGAAACGACACTGACATCAAGAAGCAAATCTGCAGTTCCCTTGTTTGTATGTTGAGGTGGCTTTTTCTCGATCTTGCGAAGAATTCCATGGAATTATGTCAAACAGTGTGAGAAATTTAAAATTCTTGCTTTCTAAGGCAAAGAACAGATACACCATTTCCAAACTTAATGATTTCTTTTGTGTTGAATCTAATAATGTTGCTGAATCTCCCACATTTTTGAGGAACCGCCAATTACGGTTTTTAAGGTAGTAAATGCAATCACCATGGATCTTCTATCTGCCCTTTCCCAATTTCCCAAAATTGTTGGCAGCGAGAGAACCGAAATGGAGTTTAAAGCACTTCTAATTAGAACAAACAGAAAAAAAAGTGCAAGAATAAGAAAAAGACACAATTTAAGACATTGTAGTAACAGATTAATGGGGATGAGAGGGAACAATGGAAGGTAACAAGGTAACAAACCAACCGTTTGTGTCTGGCATTTTTGGGGCGTGTTTGTATCTACATAGTGCTATATAAGACATGTTTATATTTAGAGTTCACAATGAGCTAAACTCTGCAACTATATGTGCATACAGAAGTATCACATATACTTCTATACTTGTATAGAGACCAAAAAACCAAGTCTGAAGTCACTGCTGTTACATTTGCCGTGTGTACACACCAGTGTGGATCCCAGCATGACATCCCATTTCACAGCACAGATACCTTGGCTGGATTAGCTCTAAAAAGATTATACACAATTCTATCAGAATTATAAAAATCAAGAAGAAACACTAGAACAAACGGTCTCATTCAAAAAAACCACCAAATTTGGATCAAACCATAATTAAACGCAAAGATTTTAAGAATTAAAATGTTTGTGACCAGTTGGCTATTAAAGCAGACAATTTCATGACAGAAAATATAGTATGTATAGATCTGTGCTTCTATTATTTCTACAGTTATTGAAGTTATTCATCACGCAGAACTATGGAGTTCTTAAAAAGATTCTGATTATATGGTAAGTTGGCAGTTTCTGTAACAAAATCCTGTAAGGGATGGCCACTGGATAGAAATTGATTATAGGTGTCTTCAAGTAATGGTATAGCAATGAACCAATGAATGCAGTTGCTATTATTTATTTGTATGCCAAAGGCCTCAAAGCCAAGTCACTCAGGAGAACCTAAAGTCGAAAGTAAGAGATGGAGGCAGGGCACAGAAGTAGCTCCGATGGCACAAGGTCTCATCTTGCCTGTGAAACACATCTGTGGGGATTCACAGAGGTGCAAATGCACAAATTTCCCAGTGAACAGATCAATAAATAGAACAGAGGTATTTTAGTTCAAAGCAGAGAAGACTTAAGATATTAATGAACGCAGACGAGGGGCAACATGACAGCAAATAGAATAGCAAGATTAATTGTAAGCAAAGAATTTCTGAATACAGATAAAGATTCAGAGGCACTACCCCATGCAGTTTCTCCCAACTATGCCAACACTGAAGCTTAGCAGGTGACCATACTCTTTGCCAAAACCTCAGATCTAATTTCTATTCTGTTCCAGAAGAATCAAATTATGATTCCAGAAAGACTGCAGGAGTCAAAAATAATTCTGAAATGTAATCTGCCCATACTGTCCTTATTTCAAAGAGCAGCAGCTCTATCAGTGTTGAGTTTCTTGCTATTTTATGTGTCTCAGTAACAATGGCATTCACCTTTGCGGATGTTCCAATAAAAATCTATAATGCTTCCTTATAGCCACACCTTCTTAACAACCACTTCTGGCCCCTTGGCAGTGTTACGGATAAACCAGCAGTTCTTGAATTAGTTTAATAAAAACCTAGTAGTGGTAGGTTTCTGCCATCCGAACTTTTTTTTTCCTGTTGCACCCACTTCCCATCTCAGAAACTTTTTTCGAGTGACTGTGTCACTTGTGCTTGCAAACTAAGAGAGTGCCTAATTTCTGGCTGTTCTATGGTCCTAACAGAGTGTTCTGTCAAAGCAAGAAATAAACTAGCTTGCTAAATTTCTAGTTCCAAAAATAACCAACTGAAAGAAATTATCAGACAGTCTGCAACAATGCAAAGGATGAAAATAATTCAGTTATGCTATTGCAGTAATAAAGTTGCTAAAGTTAAACAATTAAACACAGTATTTTTTTTCTTATTTAATAAATAATATAAAAAAGTTAACCTTTTGTTTGTTTGTTTTACATTATCAGAAAAAACAGTTTCTTATCTAACTCCAGCGATAATACAAGCAATAATGAAACCGATTTAGGTTTTTGGGTGGACATTCCATATCCCGTTTAAGTGGAGTCCAGTGTGCACAGCCTCACAACTACTGATGACTTTTCCATTCCTGGGGTTGGTCGTCTTTTGTGTTGTTCTCGTTCCATAGATGACCTCACTGTTCATTTGCAAAGAAAAAAACCAAACCAAACCAAACAAACAAACAAACAAAAAAAAACAGAAAGAAAAAAAGAAAAACAACACCCAAACAAAAAAAAAAATCATATTCCTTGGTTAACATTGGAAAAAACCCACAAAAACGTGGCAAGTTTCAACACCCGATCAAATCATAACTATTTTTATATCATCATACAGATGTTATGTTTGTCACATCACCAGTTAACATGGTATTTTACCTTTAGCCTTGTAGAAAAAAAATGAAACCCAACAGTATATGCACATACAGACAAAGAGTACACTTGACAAAAACACTTTCATGTTGTTTACATTTCACTTTTATTTAATCCTCAAAACTGCCCATATTGCAGGGTTTTTCTTGATGAAATATGGAACTGAGCAATTAATTCTACAAAATTATAGTAAAAACTTGCTCATTTTTCTACCTTATTGCTAAGAAACTTTTACAGGTGCACAGTTTGTAAAAGTAACCCTTTTAAGACTGAATGTATACACATGCTACAGGATTTTAAAAAAAAAAAAGACATTAGCATAGCACCTCCAGATGGGGCAAATGCAGTGCTGAACACGGACAGAATGTTTACAAAGTTAGAACTGCTCTTTTATTTTACAGCTTCTAAGGGAAGAAATTGTTCAGTCCTAAAAGGGTTAAGTAGAAACCCTAACATACTTCTTTTTCTAACAAAGCTGCCACTCAATCCCACAGTACAGTGCTTGAAAACAAAGTCAAAAGTCTGGCACAGGAAAGTATACACATTTGTTCAGTACTCATAAACACAGTTGCTTTTGAAAGAAAGTAAATAATATGGTTAATAACTGAAGAGCATCTTAGTTTCAAGATGGACACCTCCATGGAGTCATTTAATCTACAAGTGGGTAGTTTACTTCCAATAGACAATTTGTTTCACTTGGTATTAATTTTTTTTTATATGGGGAATTCACTGATTTATGTCTTGAGTTCATGTCTTTTCAGGTAACCATTCTGATCTCACCAGTCTGTGCAATGGAAAGAAGTACAGAATACCCTTATTAACAGAGTTGTGGGATGCCCTCAGGGCAAATAATTAGGAAAACCAGCAGCAGCAGATTATTAAAGACTTTGCTAGTGTTGAATTCCGAGATGCAGTTCCAAACATAAGAAAACAAGAAAAGGCATAGCTAAATTTGAGCACTTAATTTGCTTTTTCTTCCTCTAGCTGGAACTATAACAACATTCTGAACACAGACTCAATTTCTATGTATATAGAATTAACAGCAGACTTAACAGCTAGACTTGAACAGTTATAATAGTTTCATACTGAAACATTCTACAAGTAGTTTTATCAAAATCTTGAGATATTGTTAATATTATGAAAATTGATTAACAGCTCACAAGGCCAATAAATGTAACAATATCACCCCACATGAAAAAGTTCAGTAAGATAATATATCTGAACAATTGGACATCTCAACAACAGTAAGGACCTGGAAGACCATTTCTGTACTACAGAGTAACTACTGGCAACAATGGAGCCACAGGCCCAAGAGAAAAATGGAGTTTAGAATGGTCTTGTAAGCAGAACTTTTTTTTTTTTTTTTCTTTCACTTGGCTGTAGTGTGTGGAACAGCAGAAATTAGGCTAGGTCATTAGGCTCGTTACAAGTCAAGGAATATTATATCTATTGGGCAAAATTACTGCAAGTAAAGAAACTGAATATAAAAAGTATTGCATTTATATGTAAAAATTTTAAAATAATGATTATAAAAGCATGTGTCAAGTTCTGAAAAGCTATTTTAAATAGTCTTTGAAGGTTAAAAGGCTTGTTATGGTTTGCCTACTGTGTGTACATCCTGGTTTGTTCTTGAATACCCTCTAAATCTGATAATATATATCACTTATTTTAATTCTCAGTCTAATTAGTGACAAAAATCTGTGGCTCTTGAATTAAGCCATACTGTAAGATACATATGTGCTTCTAACAAAAACACTGTGAAATGATTCCTGCCACAACACAATTAAAACAACATTTTATAGCACACACGAAGGTAAACAGATTTGCAAGTAAATGCCAGTAAACAGTTTAAAACAGAGATAAGGCCACAATGAATTCTGCCCTTGGTCACTGAAATGGAGATGAGGTGAGGCAGTATTCACTAGTGCTAAGAACCAGCATTGTGACTATGTCATGGGAATAAGTTTCACAAAACGGAAGAGCAAATACAAAGGCCTGTGGTAGAATACGAGCACATTTTAGAAGGACAGTGGCACTGATTTTACTATTAGCTAAGTACGCTTTATAACCGATTTCTTCCTTTAACAACATTGTTTTCACACACACAATGGAGGACAAAAGCAAACAAGTCAAACGGAGCGTCAGAAGTACATAAATACGGTGCAGAGACAATGCTTTAAAACGGTGGTGGGTGTTGACACTGGAATAAGTGGTCAGAAATAAAAACCCTATGAAAATGGTCAACAGTGTAAAGCTTACTGTAAGCAATGCACGGTAGGAAGCCACAGGTTCAGATTTACACAGCAGTTGTGACTCTTGCTTCAGGGTATAGAAAAGGCTGAACATGCCATAAAATTTGAATTTTGGCTTTTTAGAGAGGAAAATCACACTATCAGAACTTGTCCTACAAGTCTATGCCTAGCTCTGTGACTACAAATGTCCTACTGGGATATCTTTTCAAGTACAAATGAAGCAGGCAGGTCTACAAGGAGGGACAAAACATGGCAAAGTCAAAACGAAAAACAAATGCAATGACCAACAAAGTCAAAGTGCAAATGAGCCTTGAATTTACGATGGAGAGAAGACTTGAATGTTGCACAAGCTGTTGGCAGGGAAAGAGAAACCACAGGAAATAAGGATGGGAGGAGTTGACATCTTCATAGTGCTTTTATGATTTTCTATTTGCCCATTACTACGGAATAAAATTTACTTCTAGTTATTATGGTATGATCACTTCACAATGAAAGCACGTTCTCAATACAAGTGTTACACCAAAGTCTGGCCTAATTTACTGAACAGCATGAAGAAAAACATGCTTCTTGTGATTCTCAAGTGATGAAGGGCATCACCTACCAATCCCATTCGTAGCACATACTTTCATGGTATTTTAGTTACATGCCAACAAGACAGAAGACATGCTGCCAAATGAAGTTATTGGGAACATTCCACTTTCAAAATAAAACATTTAACTTACACTTAATACAAATTATGTACAAGATTAGAAAAACCTGAACAGATCCTGAAACATTTTCAGATGCAATATGACTGAGCAAGGAAGAGGGGGAGTAACCCAATAACAACCCTTCAAAAACACCAACGTATGCCTGTGACATGAACAATCATTAATATGACTGCTTGAGATGTCACTTTAAAAAAAACCTCATGTAATGTTAGAACCTCATGAATTATCACTATAAATACATATTTAAAAAAGGAAAACAGAAATAACTATTAACAATGACTGAGAACAGAGCACTAAAGTTAACATACATTGCATGTATTGCAGGCAAGGCAGAGGCATTTTTTTTAAAGCTTTTGCACAGACTTCATATAATCTTAAAAAAAATATGCTGGCCTTTACAAGGTTCTACTTGCTGAAATAAAAACAATTTCAGTTCATAAAAAGTCACAAGACTTCAGTTTAAAAAAAGGAACAGTTCCAGCCACAGACCAAAAATATATTTTTTTTTTTTTAAAACTGGAAGAGTATGGTAATTAGATTATACAAGCATGGTCAGGCTTGGAACCTGAATATACTTCAGAGCAAAAGCTCAGAGAAAAAAAAAATATAAACTATTTGGTAACAAAAGTGTACTATATGTTGTGATACAAAAAAGGTATGGTGAAAATGTACCTTTTATACTAAAGCTTATACAAGTTCCTTGGTCCATAAAAACTATGTTGTGTTCATGTTTACTAGTTTGCTCAACATGTATCCCAGCCACATTTTTTGTTTCTTGCCCATTAAAAAAACCAGCTGAAAAATAGATTTTCAATAAAGTTCTTATGTTTTGGATGTTGGTTTTTTTTGTTTTGTGTTTTGTTGTTGTTGTTGTTGTTGTTTTGTTTGTTTGTTTTTTTATTGTGGCTTCTATAGTTAAGATCAGCACTTGCAGGTAACAAGGTTCAAATAACATCACCTAAAATGAAAAGGTGTTTTCCCATGAAACCACAAAAATTGTTCAGTTCTCTTGAATGTAGCACTTAAAAGTCAGTTAAAGTCCAGACAAACAACAGTAGTTAGGAAACTACGGTTGCTGTAGATGATGTGACATTGGTTGGATTTGTGCTGACGTTTGTGTAACTTCCCTCGCTGTTTGTATTTGTTTCACTGGATGCCATGAGGCTTGAGTTGGCTCTGAGAATTGCTCCAGCAGCACTGCAGTGTGGTCGTGGCCCTGGTTCCGGTGTGTATGTAAAGGTAAGGCTGGTGGAGTAAATTATGCCATCGTTACGGACCAAAGTTACTGGAACCTGGACTGGCTGACGGACCCACCTCCAACCCTCTCGAAATGCAGAAATGTCTGGAACGACACATAGCATGCTCTCTGCGCATCTGAAAAACAGGAGAGTCAACTGAGCACAAAGAAAATTAAAAAACAGAACAGAATATTTCAGTTGGAACTGACCTACAACAACCATCTACTTCCACTGCCTGAGCACTTCAGGACTGACCAAAAGTTAAAACATGGTGTTAAGAAAATTATCTAAATGCCTCTTAAACACCGACAGGGATGGGGCATCAAACACCTCTCTAGGAAGCCTGTTCCAGTGTCTGACCGCCCTCTTGGTGAAGAAACGTTTCCTAATATCCAGTCTGAACTTTCCCTGGTGCAGCTTTGAGCCATTCGCATGTGTCCTGGCACATGATACCAGGGAGAAGAGCTCAGCACCTCCCTCTCTACTTCACCTTCTCAGGAAGCAGTAGAGAGTAATGAGGTCGCCCCTCAGCCTCCTTTTTTCCAAGCTAGACAAGCCCCAGAGCCTCAGCAGCTCCTCACAGGACGTTCCTTCAAGGCCTTCCACCATCCTTAACATTCTTAAATTGTGGGGCCCAGAACTGCACACAATACTCAAGGTGAGGCTGCACCAATGCTAAATGCAGTGGAATAATCTCTTTTGACCAGCTGGACGTTTTGCCTTCCTGTCTGCCAAGGCACGCTGCTGACTCATTGAGTCTATGCTCAACCAGCACCCCCTCATCCCTTCCTACAGGGCAGAAAGTATACACTCTTCAAAGCATCCAGTAAAACGTAATCACCATAAAAGTAGTATGAAATACTGTACCTGTACATGGTTTCAGCTTCCACATCCCCAAACCAGACACGTAAATTTGGAGTGAAGTTCTGGCCTGTAAGTTCCAACATTGCTACATCCCCACCACCGTTCAACTGGAAAGGGAGTGAACACCAAAAAAAAAAAAAGAAAAAAAAAAAAAAAAAGAACATCGACAAAAAACATATATTAATAAAAGCAAGCACCCCACTCCAGGGAAAACAAACAAAGAAAAACCAGAAAAAAATAGTTTCTGTATGCATGTGAAGAAAACTGTGCTGTTTCTACCAGCTAGTTAAGACTGAAAGAAACACACCTACACAACTGAACTGTAAAAAAGCAACATCTCTATAGGATACTGCCAGCTAATTTGATAACCTGAAGGAACTTCTAACTTCTGATAGTGACCATTAGAAGTCAACAAGGCTTTGAAAAGAAAGAACAAAAAAATATTTCAGAGCACGTTGAGAGCTTCAAATTCTTCCATAGCAGAATGCAGATTTTTCTTAGTAAGTCTTCAGTAGGCCTCTCTTTGATCTATATTTGTCCGTTTTAAGAGCTAAAATAAATTTCTACATAAGAAGTCCTAAGAATATCAGTACCACAGTATTTTAAGAAGTAAAACCTGTAATGTATAGAACAATATTAACAATTAAGATTATTCCTGTGATGGATAGGCTCATGTATTCTGAAAAGCAGGTAAGAAAAATTATTGTAACATAAAGTAAATTTCCTATTTATAAAGCTAGTAAGAATGTTTTCCTACAGTACTGCACAAAGATGACATGAGGGTTAAATTAGTATGACAAAAATAATCTCCCATAAGAGTTTATTAAAAAAAAAACAAACCCCAAAACTTACTTGAAGACTTTCTACGACAGGCACAGGTGTCACGGGAGCATGAACCGGTCCCATCCCCTCATAAAATGTGTATTCTGCTTTATCTGTGCTAATGATTGTCCAAGAAGCTCCGTCATTAATCATTTCTTTATTTGGTTCTTTTGGGCATGGAGTGGCCTTAGAAAGAAAGCAAAGTTTCAAATCTGACCTACAGACAAGTTTGCCAAGTCACAGAGTTAAAAAACAACTCAGCCAGTAACAATTTTTTATAACAAATTATTTCACAAACATGTTTTCTTATGTTTTCCCTCTAACAAAATGAACTAGAGAAACAGTCACGTCATCAAAAATAGTAGAAAACTATAACTTAGAATCACAGAATAGTTTAAGTTGGAAGGGACCCTTAAAGATCATCTAGTCCAACCCACCCCAAAGTGAGCAGGGACATCTTTACCTAGATGAGGTTGCTCAGAGTCCTGCTCAACCTCGCATTTCCAGGGACGGGGCTTCTACCACCTCTCTGCGCAACCCGTTCCAGTATCACACCACCCTCATAGTCAAAAATGTCTTCCTTACATCTAGTCTAAATCTACTCTCTTTTAGCTTAAAACCATTACCCCTTGTCCTGTTGCAACCAGCCTGACAAAAAAAGTCTGTCCCCATTTTTCTTACAGGTCCCCTTCAAGTACTGAAAGGCTGCAATAAGGTCTTCCTGGAGCCTTCTCTTCTCCAGGTTCAACAACCCCAAATCTCTCAGCCTTTCTTCATAGCAGAGGTGTTCCATCTGCCTGATCATTTTTGTGGCCCTCCTCCAGACCCATTCATTGGAGATTCATGCCTTTCTTGTACTGAGGACTTCAGAGCTGCACACAGTACTCTAGATGAGGTCACACCAGAGCAGAGTACGGCAGGAGAATGACCTCCCTTGACCTGCTGGCAACACTTCTTTTGATGCAGCCCAGGGTACGGCTGGCCACCTGGACTGTGAGCAAGCTTGTGAGAACACTGTAACTGTCACTTATGATACTGTCACTTCTCCAACCTTCTGGGTTTTTATTGGGCTTCATCTTAGTTCAGCTTTCAAAGTTTTAACATTATTCAGTAGCCATTAACCTCCAGCCATTTTTTCACCCCCTCTTTTCTTTCCTTTTATAACTAAACTTTCTCAACAGGTGGCACTGGAAGATTTAAATGCCTTAACACCCTGCTTAGTACTTCATGTACTGACTCACACGGAGATAGGATGGGAAACAAACAATTGCATAACTTCAACAGATAAAGGACAGAATTCTCCACAACTGGTATGCACAGCAAGGGCAGTGACAAAAGGAATCCAAGGGATATAATATATTTGTATTTAAAAAAAAACCCCAAACAACTGAACACCATTAACCCAACCTCCTCCCCCACCCTCCAAAATAGCTCAAGAAAGCTCTATATGAAAGGATAATAAAGAAAATATATTATAATGGATTACAAGAAATCGTGGGGATTGTTTGTTTTGTGGGGTTTTTTTTATAGAAACCTAATTAAAGGAAAGCAAAAAGCAAAAGTTAGAAGTTAACAGTCATTCTCCTTTCAAAATGCGTAAAATTCAACAGGGAGGTTTCTTCCCCAAGACTGGTGGTGTGATCGGTTTTATTTTATGTCCTCACCAGCGCTGCTAAAAGTCAAATCTTCAAATGTCTGCATGATCCTAAGTTTTTCAGGTAGTTAAATGCTGTTACAATTGCAAGGATTTTAAGTCCAGAAGGACATCAAAATAAACACAGAGGTAATGGTAATTATCTTCAATTGAGATAAAAGTGAGGTGTCTAAAGAAAAATTCTGGAAATGATATCCCTAAAATACTGAACTTCAAATTGGTAGTTACAACTCAGGATCCTGGAGTGACCACTTGAGTTTTCTGAAACCACCAGATCAAAATGCAGTTGCAACCACAAGGGGCAACACAGTGTTGGACACCATCAGGAGAAATTTCGAGAACCAGATACCAGGTATTATTTAGGCAATGTAAACCCTTTGTTCACCTAATTCTGGAATACTGTGTGAAGTTCTGGTCCCACTAAGAAAGACATGGTTAAAAGAAAGTACAGAAGAAGCAACTAAAATCACTGAGGAGCTCCCTGACCTTATGAGAAGAAAAGACTGTGATTCTCCAGTTTGGAGAGGAGAAATTAAGATGTTGATGAGAAAGGTGAATGCAGAACTGTTGCTCACTAAATCCTGCAAAACTGGAACTAGGAATCACTCACAAACTATTAGATCATTCAAAACAAATACAGCAACACAGAGGACAGGAAACCTCTTCAACTTTCTGCCACAGAATGCTACAGAAAAAAAGAAAGCCCAAGCACATTCATAAGGAATCAAACCAATGGACTACACAGCTACCAAAGATAAGAGTCAGGGATGCAGCCTTTAACAACCCTTAATGCAGGAAGTGTGGATGCTGGCAGACTACAACTGCACTGCACTGCATAAAGTGACCAGGTGTGCCTGCTCCCTGTGAGCACCATCTCCTACAGCTGCTGTTAGACATTTATACGGACTATGCTCTCTAATCCAGTACGACATTATTTATATTCTTTCTGTGTTCTCCAGAATATATGGACAGCTTGAAACAGAGACCTGGCTGATACTTCAGCAACTAAATTTCAAGGTTCTTGTAGGTTCATGCTGACCTTCTGATTTTTTACAGCTTCTCTGCTTTAAGCCTCTAAGGTCTCTATATTGGGCTATTTCCATTCATAGAGACACTTGTCACCCTAAACCAAGTTTGGCTTTTTTTTTCTTTAGTTCTTTGTTTTGTTTTGTTTTTTACAGTGACCACAGACTCCTACAGGAACTGCATTCAATGGTAAGCTCTTAAGAGCGAGCAGGCAAAAGATGCTACACATGCCTCTTCCTCTGGCCTTGGTCTTCTGGTCCAAAGGGGGGAAAGAAAAAAAAAAAAAAAAAAGATAAAATGGGATTTGTCTCCTGCCACTGGTAGAAAGAGTTTATCTTCCACAGTGATTTCACTTAAGAAAGAGCAGTAACATCCTGATGTGCAAGTTAACAGATTTTACTCAACAAGTAGAAGCAGCAGGCACCTACTCCACACTAAAAGAATTCAGAATAGTGGGTTGTCCTTTTAACTACACCCCACCCATGTGGAACATTCAGAGCTCTTATCAGACTCTGCTCCATGAGTGCTGCAGAAACTAAAGAGTGATAGGGTGTCCTGGTGGTCCACAGGCAATTCCAGGATGTTGAACTAAGACAGTTGCCAGAGAAACAGAAGCTGCTTCTTCCCTCAGCTGTTCCTTTAAAGTACTGTGAGAAAGATCAAATAGCAGGGCTGATCCTGAGTTACTGCAATTCCCATTTCATAGCTTTCTCCTTGACAAAGGTCCATTCTCCTTTACAAGAAAGTATCTTGACAGATATATTTCTGCTATATGCTCTGGGTAGAATCAATAGATCTGGTCCCTTCTGAGCCAGAAGTAAGGAATATGTTTCCTGAAATATGAACAAAGTTTCTTACATTCCCTTTCCGTTGTCCCAATTCAGGACAGAAGTCAACTGAGCCTTTACCAATCCTTCTTGCCCCTTCCCTTAAATTAAGGGAAATCTTTACGAAGTAAGGTTCTCCCTTTCTTCGGCCAGAAGTTACAACTGTTCCCAATAAGAAGTCTCAAGTTTTTCCTGAGTGTGACCATCTTCCTGGAGCACTGCGCCATCTCTCAACACACTCTGCTATTTGAACTGCCCTGAATGTTTAAAGAAAACTGCAATACTTAGGTAGGCCTGAACTTGGTCACAGTCTTTTTACTTTCATGGAAATTACCATGCTCAAAGTCTGCTAAAAGCACGCTAACATTCATGAGACTAAACCCACATTTTGTTAGCATATTGTATAAGGTGTTAGAACAATTACACCCTGTGGTTTGGTTTTTGGTTTTTTTTTTTTTTTTTTGTTTTTTTTTTTTTTTTTTTTTTTTTTTTTTTTTTTTTTTTTTTTTTTTTTTGTTTTTTTTTTTGTTTGGTTGTTTATTTGTTTGGGTTTTTTTCCTTCTTTTTTTCTTTTCCTTCCAAATTAGAACTTTGACTCTGCT
>JAAGNO010031113.1:48501-58854 GCA_033439905.1 Ceryle rudis
GAAAAGAAAAGAAAAGAAAAGAAAAGAAAAGAAAAGAAAAGAAAAGAAAAGAAAAGAAAAGAAAAGAAAAAGAAAAACAAAAACTCTCTTTCTCCCCCAGTTTGCAGAACTTCTGCTTCCCATGGTTGAAAGCCAGGAATGGAAAACCCACGTGCTCCTCCTTCACGGGTCTGGGATGTCCTTATAACAGAAATGGATTGATTTCCAGCCCCCTATTTTTAACCTGAATTTTAAGGCCTAAAGAATAATGGAGCTTAAATGCTCCACTTAGGTTTCCCAAGGCATTTCTTTCCATCCTTATGGCTACTAGAAACCAAGATTTTAGCCATTTCCAGGTCTCCTCAGTTCCTTTCCTGCCTCATGCTGGAGATCTGGGAAAACAGCCCTAGCTCAGACTTCACCTAAATATTTTTTTGTTCCCTCTTCCCTTGAAATGATTAAGAATAAATCACCTCTGAGAACGCCAAACACCTATTCCCAGAAACCCCTTCAAGCAGGACCTGCTGCCAATGCTGGAACATATTTTGTGCCCCACTGTTCCCAGCCATGTGGCAGGTGATTCTGAGTCACAACGAATTTGCTTTGCTCCTGCAGGACTGTCATGTAGTGTTTACTCCAGGACTGCAGGAAATATCTCTGGTCCAAGGCAGGGCTTGAGCACGGGAACCACTCATTTACTGTCTTGCACAGGGTGTCATAATTTTATTAACACCCAGACAATCCTGACATGCTGGTGACACAACATAATTTCCCTAAGCAAAGGCCTTGACACCAAAAATTAGGCTGAATTGCATCATTTTAAAGGAGCAGATGGGAATGATAAACGTTTACCCAGGGAAACGCTTAGATGGCCACAGTCCATCACTGCCACGCCATGGCAGGGTACCTAATGGCCTCCATTAGCAAGTGCAGAGCAGAAGCCACGGGTAAAAGGCCATCACTGGGTGGGCATATTCCTTCACAAGAAATAGCTGTGCTCCTCTCCAAACATGGCATGTCTGAAGATGCTGGGGTGGAAGATCAGGTTTATAAGTGTGGATGTGAAGATAAGAGGATGAGTGGCTAAAGTGGGATGTGTGGGGTACCTCTCCTTCCCATCCACACCTGTACTGCAGCAGAAAGTGTCAGAAGCTGGTTTCTGAAGATGTGGCTTGGATAGCTACATCTTCAGAAACCTCCCACTTGCCATTGACTGAACCCTTCACAAGCTAATCCTCCCCATGTAGTTCAAGTAGAGGACTACAGTGGTGGGACTCCTGACCCACACAGGGTTTGCAGCTTATGTTCAAGCCAGGGTGACAACACACACCCCAGGAATGAGCATTACTACCTTTCCAAGCTGCATGTGGCCAAGCAAGCCAGGAGACGTGCCGGTATCCTCATCCCTGATGTCAGTACCTTCCCCATCACCAAACAGCAGGATCAGCACGTGGATTTGGAAGCTGTGCAGGGGCAAACAAGTTTTTGCCTAGAGAATGATTGGGTAGTGGGGTGCTTAGATTAGCAGGTGAGAAATAGGGATTCTTGGCCTCTCTGTCCCATTATCTCTGTCTGATTAAATAAAATCTGGAGGAGATATCTGACTTCCTAAGAAAGAAAGTAGTGAAGACGGAAGGGAGGCCTCCTGGAGACTGGCTGAGCATTTTGAATCTTCAGCTCAGAACAACTGGTTGCTTCTGTCAAACCCTGGTGCTGACTTCTGCATGGGCAGCCACTGAAGTTACCCTTCACTGACTTGGAGCCCATCAACAAGGGAAGAGTTGTGCCCCTTCATACTGACAGACTGTTGCAGGAAAAAGGCATTAGATTGGGAATCTGGAGATGCCAGTCCTGGCTTAGCCACAGGTTTGTAGTGTGACCACATCATGGCCCCTCGTCTGTAGAGTCACAGCAAAAGCCATACACCCAGAAAACAAATCAAGCTTTATGCATAGGGCATGTCTCATATTTTAGCCCCCAGCTGGTCAGCAAACCAACCAGACCTCCACATGGATGAAGGAGCTACTCACTGTTTCATCTCTCACATCCTTGGATTCTCATGGGTGGAAGAAGGGAAGATGCAGGTCCATCCAGGATGGTTGTCTGCTACCTGCTTCCTGCAATGTTTCTGGAGAGCATGCAGTTCCCCTTGTCCATGATGACAGATTTGGGGACATGCTTATGGACAAAAACTCCATCAGGTAGAAGTCAAGGCCACATTTTGACTCAGAAAGGTCCTGGGCTACAACTTGCTGGTGACTGGAGATTTGCTGGAGCCTTCTGGGGAAAGTGTCACTGTGTGCATTGTCCTTTACCATTGACCATATGCCACCAACCACTCTCAGAGGCAGGTTATATGTCTACTTGACGTGGATAGGTTTCATTTGTGCTGAACATGCCAAGGTGCAAAGAGAAGAGGACTGGTTTGTCCTGAGCTGGGGAACATGAAATGTTGCCATCAGCTGGCAGCAGAACCAACACCAGCTTCCTCAAAGCCTCTTTGCTCCCACAAGAAAAGCAGATTGTTGTGCAAACCTCTCACCAATTGTTGCCTTGCTTCTGCTGGACTGAAAACACTTCCAAGTACTGGATGGAGGCATCAAACCAGCCCACAGTTCATTGCAAACCTGCAATGCCCAGCACTGCATAGGCCCTTCAACAGGGTGAGACAGGGGAGGGTGGAAGGGTTGCTGCTCCAATGTGTTGAAGCACATCTGCCCACATTTCTCAAGCAGGTGGCAGCAGAGAGGCAATTTCTCTGGGGAAGGAGATGAGGAATGTACAGAAGAAAGTCTGAGAAATCTCCTTCCCCCAGCCACAGGCTCTGTCAAGAAAACACCCAGCCCCAGAAGGTGGAGAGGGGTCTGGAAATCCCAGCAGAGCCATGGCCTAGGGAAGGCATCTAGGTCAGGAGGTGGAAATCCTCTACCTTTGGCTCTCTGCCACCACTGCAGACCTGCAGATTTGTTTCCTCGAGGCATAGCTGACCTCACTGTGTCCATATTCAGCAAGATCTGACCCAAATCATAGCTTAGTTTGAGCACCGCTGAGCTTTAATAACCTGAACAAGCCGCTGAGCTTGCCAAACCTTCATGTCTTCATCAAAGCTGTTTTGCAACTGGCTCCATCGATAAGCAGAGTGAAATCCATGTTGATACATGGCCCATGTCTCTTCCTGGACAACAAGTTGGCCACACCTTGGATCTTTCTAGTGGTACTTTTTTGAATGCTTTCCAAATGGTCTCTGTGCTTGTGGAGTCAAGGATTCCATATCCAACTGGTCATGTCAACAGTTTTGGAGAAGGATAGCATGTGTAACCCTCTGGATACTCTCTTGTTACATGGAGTCCCTCAGGACTTGCCAGCCCCATCCCTGATCTGAAACAGCATCAGCCAGAAGCCTCTGTAAAAATAAAAGAACCCACAAAATGCAGGGTAATTTCTACAAATGCAAACCCAAGCCCAAATTGGAGTAGATTGGACAATTTCTGCACATTTTGGAAGCAGAAACACAAGGGGTGTTTAAGAAAAAGCTGGGGAGAAAGCAATCAAGAGGACAACAACAACAAAAAAGAGAAGTGGTTGAGAAAAAAAAAACAGCACTACAACTTGGTGTGCTGGAAACAGCAGCGGCTGAGCTGGAAAGAGACCCCCAAGAGAGCAAACAGATGATGATGGGCAGGAGTAGAGGGGAGGAAGCAGCATCAGAGAAAAAATATAGCAAAGAGAACGAGCTGGGGAAAGAGAGTGAGAGCCACAAAACAAGCAGAGAGAACACAAAGCAATCATTAATTAGAGGAGGGAAAAGAAATAATGTGCAACAAATTGCAGAGAGCATTGGCAATTAGCGGCGAGGAATCCATTCCCTTCTGCGCACAATAGACGCCAGATAAGAACATCCATTTCAGGATGTTTTGCTCAAGTGTTGCTGGAAGGCAAGTAGCCGAACCAGCGCGGGCATTTGCGCTGGCAACGCTTGTGCAAAGGGAGGGAAGATTTGTCATGAGAGGGAACATCTGGCTAGGAGCCGGGAGGGAGGAGTGGGGAACCCAAAGAGATTGGAAAACTGTGGATGGCAAAGGATTTAAGAAAAACCTTCCTGCTCAATAACGCTCTGAATAAGCTGAAGTACATCTTTAAGACCCAGTAACATCAGGTGTGCTTCAGACCACACTATGGAGCTGACGCTAGTTGTCCGCAAACCTGGCTTGACACCTACAGCAGTGCACCAAATCCCTGACCTAGTCCTGCTGGCCACACAAGCCAGGATGCTGGTGGCCTTCTTGGCCATCTGGGCACACACTGGCTCATCTTCAGCTGCCTGTCAACCAGCACCCTCAGGTCCTTTCCTACCGGGTACTTTCCAGCCACTCTGCCCCAGCCTGGAGTGCTGCAGGGGGTTGGTGGGACCCAAGAGCAGGACCTGGCACTTGGTCTTGTTGAACCTCATCCTATTGGCCTCAGCCCATCGATCCAGCCTAGACAGGTCCCTTTGTAGAGCCTCCCTACCTACTCTCCAGCAGATCAACACTTCGGCCCAACTTGTTATCTGCAGACCTCCTGAGGGTGCCCTCGATCCCTTCATGAGATCGAGTTGACTGGAGACCCAGTCAACACAGTCATGGGATCCTGAAGACCCATTTTGTAGACTAGAGAGGACTAATTCTGGGGTAGTTGGGTGGACCTATACATCTCCAGTAGTTACACAGGAGCTAAAAACCTTGTTGCACAGTTGGGCACCTACCATGGGCAGCTGGAGGCCAAGCAGGATTCTCTGGGATATGCAATGGCAGTAGAAATGTTCAGGCAACTGAACCGAGCATTGAGTTCACTCCCCATTCTGGGCATCCAGCGCTACTGGAATTGGCCTTGGGTGTACTATCTGCCCTCCAGGATCTCCTCTAAAATGAGTCATCTCTTGTCCTTCATAATATCTGCCACCCTTGAATAGATGCATTGGAAATCTTAGAGGGTATGAATGGTGGGAAGTGTCCACGTCTTGGGAAATGTGGATGATAGGGATGGGGGGTGGGAGGCATGAAGGAGGAAGAGGAGATGCAATGAGAAAACAGGCAGTGTGGGTGGCATGCAGATTGCACCTGAGGACAGGGAAGGAAGTGATGGCTGAAGAGGTGTCATGAAGCTCAGGGGGTGACAGGGAGGTAAGGGATGTG
The DNA here is from genome assembly GCA_033439905.1 of Ceryle rudis. Taxonomy (NCBI): domain Eukaryota; kingdom Metazoa; phylum Chordata; class Aves; order Coraciiformes; family Cerylidae; genus Ceryle; species Ceryle rudis. The sequence continues at coordinate 53,655 of JAAGNO010031113.1, forward strand.
GTAGAGGGTAGACAGGTCCCTCATCCTTAGAGAGTTTGGTAACCTTAGAGGCAGTAGGAAAGGTCAAACCCTTTCTATGCTCCTCACAGAGCTGCCATCCTCTCCAGAGTGGACATCAGTCTTAGACTGAAAGAAATAACCCACCTCCCTCACTTTTCACACCTCTCAGTTGCGTTCAGTGAGTTAAACACCACTGAAAGCCATGCAGACCCTGGAAACTGCCCTGACTAAAGACAACAGGGACGAGAGGTCTCAGGTGATACGTGAATAGTCTTTGAAGACATCACTACTGTGGTATTGGAAGAAAATGACTCTCTCAGCCTGTGATTTCAGAAGGTTTCATCTCAGAAGGTTTCATCTGTGAGATAAATGGTTGAAGTGATGGGCTGGGGAGTGAGAAGAAGGAAAGAAAAACAGAGTCTGGAGCACAAAACGGTGAGAGAACAGACGAGGAAGCAGTGCCAGAGGTAGAAACCATCTGAGCTTGGAAACACACCATGAGACAGGCTGCACCAATGGGGCCATCGGGGCAGTTGACATTTATAACGGGTAGGCAGCAAAAGATTGCAAGTTTTTAGCACAACTGGGCAAAGAACATCCAAGGCACAGAAATGACCTATGGAGTCTCTTTTCCAAGGAGACATAGGCACCTACATTGGTTTTTTGCCTTCTTTTTTCCTTTCCTTTTCCCTTTTAAAGACCCTTTAACAAACCAAACAAATCAAACATCCCCTTTGAAACTCATTGGTTTGGGATATACTGGAGCAAAAGATTTATCTTACAATTCCTCCCCCAAAAGTGGAAGAGAGAAACGAGCTGAAGCAAGAGTGAAAGGAGTAGACACAGGATGTGTCCGGTAGAGCCAAATGGGGTTTCAGATCCACACATATTGGTATTTGCAAATGAAAAACTCACTGTAATTTTGTTTTCTAGGGAGAATGCTCCTATCTCACCTTTTCTTATTCTTGTGCTGGGAATTAAGGAAATATCCAGAAAAACTCTTGCATCCCAAATATGAGTCTCAAGCCTTTTGTTTTCTGAAAAAAAAACCCAAAAAAACCAACTCTTCAACACTTTAAAAATTAGAAGAATGCAATTCAAGCCACACTGACAAGCACATCTTGTTTTGATTCTAAATTTCTTGGCAAAGAATCAAGCCATTCCATTTAAAGTTTAATTCTACTTTCATATCTGTACTATTCTGGGGAGAGAGCATTTGGAAACCAGAGTTTTGTCAACCAGCCTGTGCTGCTGGGAGATGATTCCTTCTGCTCAGTGCGAGCTGCACAGTGACACTGAGAAAAACTCCTACATTAGATATTAGAAAATGAACCTCACGAATGTACCAGATACCTGGTTACCATGCATCGTTTTACCTCTTTTCTTGATTTTTTTTCTTTTTTTTTTTTTTTTCCAACGTCTCTATCAGAGATGCCATTCACTTTTCAGCTAAATACTTCATTCAGGAGCAATGGATTCTTTTTTTGGATGAGTATCTGTCACCGCCTCCTATCAGCAGTAATTAAAGTCCTATGATGCAGCTTTTATCGTCACAGGTGATGAGCAGATCGTGGCAGTTGTTGATGGGTAACAAATTCTTTTGGGGAAGGAGCTGACAGTCACTGTACTGACACAAACCACCACCAGCTCCTGGATCCTTCCAGGACAGAGGGGTCACTGGGACCCACCATCATGCTGGGAGGTACCAACTCATTCACCTCAGAAGGAGACTGATGATGGAGCTGGCAATGCAACTTGGCCTACTAAGGTCATACTCACCCTCAGGGTCATCTTTCCCCAGCCCCAACCTCCTTACTCAGCACTGAATCCAGAAAAACTCTGGGTTTTTTTCTTCTTCAAAGGTCCTCTGACTTTCCAGCTCCATCTCACTGACATCAGCCACCTCACGCGTCCCCAGCCAACCCAGTTCTCCCTGCCCAGGATGTTTATCCCATCACTCTGTAATGTTCAGATATAAATATTTATCTGTATATATATATATTAGATATAACTAAACTTACTTGCCTTCCATATTCATGCAGAAGAGGAGGCGTCTGTGAAACTGGCCATTTCATCACAGCTCGGCCCACAGTTTTCCAACAAGTCCCCAAAACATCGTATCCCAGGGACTGCCAAAAGGAAAATTAGACCCCAAAAATGTCCACCCTGCCAGTGAAAGGAAAACCTGGATGCAGCAGCTGATAACTTGCTCTGACACTGTTTCTCAGACTGAGATCCCCCTTCTCTCCCTCCTGCTGCAGCTAAGATCCTCCAGCACCCAGGAACGGACAGACCTTACCCTCACCCACATCCTACTCCTGTCTGCAGAACAGACCTGCCTCAAGTATGTTCCCAGGTCACAGTGTGGAGAAGGAGCAGCTTCATCCACTTTTGATCTCCAAGCACATGAGACTCCTTCATCCCCAGGAAACTGAGGGGAAGGGGATGAAGTGTCATTCCCGGGTCACCCTATGCACGGTACATATTAAACATAGTCACAGAGCAGCCAAGGAGACTGGAAGGACACTGGAAACTTTCTGCATTCCCTTCACTCTGCACCGGACACCCCTCCACCTGAAGACACGTGCGCACAATAGAAACCACACACACGCTCCTGTTCTCTCACCCCAGCATGGCTAAAGACTCCAGTTCTGCCTCCAGAGCTCAAACATCATTCAGAGCGTGGAGAACAAGCAGCAGAGATGCTGGTTCTCATTTTCATTCCAGTTCAGTTCCGCGTTGTCAAAAAGCGAAGCCACACACAGGCACTGATAGTGGATTTCATACCAAGTAATCAGAACGCAATAACATTCTCCCCAGTAACCGTCCTGGCAAAAACCTGGGAGGTGTTGACATCATTTGCATCTTTATTGCTCCTGAGCAGTAGAGCAAAGATGTTGCCGTTGTTTTGACTAAACAGACCAAGAAAGATGTTTCGTTGCTTCCTTGAGTATGGAAAGATTAAGCCCAATTACACATTGGTTCCATCTCCCCCCACCCTGTTCACACACACAGATCCCACCTTCGATGAAACTGCAGAACCACCCTACGAGTTATTTCAGCTGGGAATTAATGGAGAGTGAGAATCATCTGCGTGAAATGGAGGGGAGTGGCCGCCTGCAAAGGAGTGTTAGAACGATTTAGATGGGTTGAGAGTGGTAGCACCAGAGGAGGTTCACACCATGGGGGCCCTACGGTCCCTGTCCACTCCCCAGTGTGAGTACACCCAAGCTGCAGGCGGTCTGGTTACAAAGGGAGCTTGAGAGCCTCATTGCATTGTTGTGCTGTGCATCCTTTGTGTTGTTTGAGAAGGCAAGACAGACCCTTGTCCCAAGCGCTGCAGGAGCATCCAAGAAGCGCCATGATAAGATGAGAGGAAATGGCCCCTCAAGTTGCCCCAGGGGAGGTTTAGATTGGAGCTGAGGAACAATTTTTTCCCCTTGAGGGTTGTCCAGGCCTGGCCCAGGCTGCCCAGGGCAGTGGTGGAGTCCCCATGAACCCTGGAGGGGTTTCAAAGCCATGGAGATGTGGTGCTGAGGTACATGGATTAATGGTGGCCTTGGCAGTGTGAGGTTTATAGTTGGACTTGATGATCTTAAAGGTCTCTTCCAACTTAAAGGATTCTATGATTCTAAGGCCATCGCAGGGCTCCATAAACCACCTCCCCATGAAGATCACACCTGGGGGTTGCATCTGCAGCACCTCCAGGAAGGACATGACAAAGACAAGGGGCTATACTGGGCAGTACCCAGTTAAAGAGGATGAGTGTTCATCATCAAATCTGCTGCCTTCCATCCCAGAAGGAACCACAATCCAGCACGTTCCCTGAACAGACCAGACCCCTCCCTCGAAAACTGCAGGGAGCTTTGCAAAGCAAGTCCCATCCTTCCTCCCCCTGTTGTGTTTTTTTTGCTGTGCATGTCCTCAGACAACCCAGACCTCTGCAGTTCCCTTGCCAAGGAGAAAATTACGATGTCACTTTGGCTGTCAGGCTTCTGGCTTGGCATCGGCAAGCAGCCAGAGGAGGAGGAGAAGGAGGAAGAGCAGGAAGAGGAGGGTGGGGGAGGGTGAAGGGGGTGAAGAGAAGAGCGAGCAAAGGTTTGTGCGGTAGAGTGGGCAAGAGCTGCTGCTGCAAAATACAAATGGCAAGGGGCCAGCAAGAAGGATGGGTTTTCCTCTCTGCCCTTCCCACCTGTAGGAAAGAAGGAACTATTGCTTGAGGGTCTGGAAGAGAAAAATAAGGTCCAGGTGGTGAGGCTGACTGAAGGCAGCCCACATTAACCAGGCAATGGTGGCACCTGGTCTTCCCCAGCTTCCTAGGTGAAAAATAACCATCCTTTGCCACACTTAAATCTCATTTTGGGGGTGCTGGGCAGTGAAGTCAGGATCTAAAGCTGGTGTTGCAATAGTGTGGGATAGATTGACTTAGTAGGACATTCTGGGCTTAGGAAACTGATTCCCACCCAGCATGGCACCTCTCCACTTTTCTCTAAACCTCCAGGTTGGGCACTGATGTCCAACAGCAGATGGTGATTCCAGCTAGCACTGCTCAAGAGGGTTACTTCATTTTTCACTCTCCATCCTGGAGGAACTGAGCTGTCACCAATTAACACTCATTTTTTCACATTTCCCCCCAATTTCAGCAAGAGAAGGAACAGATACTGTTGGGTTTGTTTTTCCTGTTCGGAGGAAGAGAAAGTTGGATGAACTCTTCCAGTTACATCCACGGCTTAGCAAATCAGTCTTATTTTCCACATTGGCAACAGAAAGTGCAACCAGAAGCTGACCATCACCTAAGCAAGGAGACACAGAGGCAAGGACCAGCTTTATCAGTATCAGTTTCTTCATTGTATCAGCTTCTTCATCATATCTCTAGGGTGATATTCAGCCTGGAGAGGAAAAGGCTCCAGGAATACCTTCTTGAGGCTTTTCAGGACTTAAAGGTAGCCTACAGCAAAAATGGGGACAGGCTTTTTTTTTCTGACAGGACAAGAAGTGATGGGTTTAAACTAAAAGAGGGAGATTTAGACTGGAGAGAAGAATAGAATTTTTGACAATGCTGAGGGTGGTGAGAGCCTGACCCTGGCTGCCCAGAGAGGTGGTGGCTGACCCATCCCTGGCATCATCCCAGGGGAGGTTGGCCGGGGCTCTGAGCACCCTGCTCTGGTTGCAGATGTCCCTGCTCAGTGCAGGGGGGTTG
>JAAGNO010031114.1:9585-35570 GCA_033439905.1 Ceryle rudis
AAAACTCAGGATCAACATAAGGTAAAAAGCCTCACTGAAAATATTTCCTGCTGAAAATGATCTTTTTTTCTTTCTAGAATTTCCAACATGATTTTTTTTTTTTTCCCCCAGAATTTTTGCTGTAAGCTTATGTCTGGGCAAAACTTTTTGAAGATTCCTCACAAAACACATTTTTGATCAAGTCCTCTAAGCTACCCTATGAACAGAATAAATGTCTGACCTTCAGGTATGGATTTCTCAGGAGACTCAGCTATGACATGCATGAAGGAAAGCACTGCACTTGGGTCTAGCTTGGGCACGGCCGGGGCCTTTTCTGGTAGTGACAAATGTGGTTAAGCATCAGACACAACAATCAGTCATGATCAGTAAATGCAGCTAAGAAATGTGAAGGCAGATTTGACCTTTACTACCTTTTTGCCCTCCCAAATGCCAGAGCAGTTAAAGAATTGCTCTTGTTTCTTCAGAGGGGACATTAATCTCTGTCTGGTCTTTTCAGCTTGCTATGATCCTTTTACTGGGATAACAGTTAGGTGGGTCTGGTGAAATCCCTGTCACAACATTTCTTCATGGGCTTTTTATAGCTTTCTCACTAGTGATGAAAAGAAATATTACAAAGGAGCAAAACACTGGCTCAGTAATTTTAGTGAAGTGTTCAATATGGATTCAAAAATGTCTCCCTGTAGGATCGAACTCATGGTCTCAAAGGAAGCCTGTGATCTTTCCCTGCTCCTGCCAATGCTGAGGCCTCCTCTCCTAAACTGAAAATCCTAGTTAGGTGTTATAGCTTGTGATGACTGCACAATATCTCACTCTCATCACAAACTAAGCAAAATGCCATCAGTGAGCACAGTTATATTCTCTCGCTAGCACAGTCTTAGAAGGAGTCTGCAGTGGCATTTAAAAACTCAAAAGAGTGGTAATGCTACGTGGTTATTGGTGAGCTTCATTCCATGAGCGTCACCAACAAGTCTGGTGCAGAATTCACCTCATAGTAGAAAAATATGCATCTTGTCAGAACATGGAGACCAAAGAGTCTTAAAGGTTTGGAACCTTCCCTATGTTCACTCTCCATCTCCATGTATTATATCAGCCACCATAAATTCTCCCACATAAATGAATGACTAAAATACATGCAACTCAGGGAACAAAACTTCTGCTCATCTCTAATAAAAGTTACAGTTTAAAGTCACTGGTGAGATTACTAGTGATTTGATGTGATCACAGTTTGAGGCAAATACTCATAAGGTTCTTCCATTTAGCACAAATTTGAGTGTCAAGGCAGCACAGACTGGCACCTGATGTCTTGTCCAAGCAGCGAACCTAGCTTACACAGACAGGGGAAAATGTTACCATTTATCTCTGCAAGTGATTTATTTCTGGACTAATCACTATATAGAAAGTCTCAGTTCCTGTAGAATGACCCCTCTAGTCAATCCCCTATCAGTGTTATCTGGCCTCAGCTTCCTTCACTGGTGACTCACACTTTTGGAAGCTCCCTGGTGAGACAGTATTACTGCAGTGTGAGTGATACTATGAGACAGCTATTCTGGATCAAGAAATGGCTTTAACCTGCTCGCGTGGCATTTACTCCTCAAATAGCTCTTCCATTCTTCTACAGGACGAAGATTGTGAAATAAAAAGAAGTTGCCTCGTGGACTGGGTTTGACATGTAGGCCACCAAATGAACATGATAAGTTATACCATCCCACTGGAAGACATAAGGTTAGACATAATCTTATGATGATTGCCCTCTGAAATTGTTATTATTAATACTTGAGAGTTATTACAGTTAGAAAGTTTCTCCTCTATGCCCTTTGCTGTAAACTAAGATGCTTGCTACCTCTGCAGAATGAACTGGGAAAAGTTAATTGTTACTTCTTTAGAACAAAAAAATTATCTGATTAGATAGTTGAACACCGCTTTTGGGTTCCTCCTCAGCACTCTCTTTTCTAGCCTAAACACATCTCAGAAGCTTTTGCCAGCCCTGTTGCTTTTTGCTCATACCCCTCTAATTAGTCTTTGTCGGTAACTGCACTTACTCATCCATTCATAAATAAACATGAATAAAGAGAAATAATTGAATCTCAGCTTTTTTCCACTGTCATGGCGTTAGCTGTATGTTTACTAAAAATGACTCTCTTCCATCATCTGAGTCTTTAATGAAGATAACTGTGGATTCAGTACAGACTCTGCTAGGAGCCTACTCAGCATCTCCGCTCAAACTGACTGAATACTTTTGGGAGTCATTTTCCAATCTGTCATCCACATGTCATCTTTTGCTCCTTGTGTATATCTGAAAATGTCACTTCAGGCCTTAGCAAAAGCCAGCAGAAGTCATGAAGTACCATTATGTCACTTTCCCTGTATCTACTAATCCATTACTTATTAAGGAAGTTGAATAAATTGACTTAATGGCATGTGACAGATTGCTGGACCCAACCATTTAGCAGTCTGAGAACCTGAATAAACTTCACGAGTGAGGATTATACCATGCTTTTAAAAGTGGATATAAACTATGAGACTTAAAAGCATTATCCAATTTCTCTTCCACAGAATTAAAACACTTTCCCATGCTCACAGCATCCCACAGTGATCACTTATGAGGTTAATGGCACCTTCTTTAAATATCAAAGATGACAACTGTCAGACAGAAAATACAGCCCTGGGTGACTTGTAGAATCATAGAATCATTATGGTTGGAAAAGACTTCCAGGATCATCAAGTCCAACCTTCATCTTAACATCTCTCTATCCACTGACATCTTAACCTCTCTCTGTCCACTCAGCCATAGAATCATAGAATCGTAGAATGTTTTCAGCTGGAAGGGACCTCTAGAGGTCATCTGGTCCAACCTCCCTATACAAGTAGGGAAGGGACATCTCTACCTGGGGCATAGAATCATAGCCTCAAGTGCCATGTGTTATGGGTCTGCTATGGGTTATGGGAGTGTTTGTTCCCATGGTGCAGATGGGATGTGAAAGGGGACCTCTGAAATACTTTTCAAAGTATTTTTTTTAAAGTATTTTTATGGGTTGGTTCACATTCCATATATAAATTCCTCTACACTTGGAATACAGACAAAAATGTTTCATCCCTTCACCTCTTCACCTGGAGAGGGCATTGCATTAACAAAAAAGAAAAGCACATGATGAACTGACAACAGCCATATGGGGGAACAGGTGCTTTCATTTGCAGACCAAATATGCTTATCCACTACTCTTAAACACAAGCTTTTTACAATGCTCAGTGCCGTGTTCTGTTTCAGGCCCTACATGACAAGAATGAAGTGGCTGAACCGAACAGCATTCAGAGAGCTGGGCTAATGCTCAGAAGGCAGGAAAACATGACCTAAGGAAACAGATTGAAAGGAATGGATTGTTTAGCCTAGTGAAGAGGAAATTGAGGATGGACATGAGAGAAATCCTGAAATATGTAGAAGGTTACTGAAAGGAGAAAGGTAGTAGATATTTCTGCATACCCATCTGGGTTAGGTCAACAAGCAACGGACTTCAGTTGTCTTTAGGGAGATAAATTGTCAGAGAAAAAAAAACCCCCACAGTATTCACAAGGCTACTGAAACAGACACAGAATCTTTATTCTTGGAAAGTTTGGGGGTTTGGGTTAGTCTGTGGTTGTTTTTTGTTTGTTTTTGTCTGGTTTTGGTTTTGGGTTTTTTTTTGGTGTGTGTGTTTTTCTTTTCTCTTTTTTTGTTGCTGTTGTTACTTTTTGTTTGTTTGTGGGGTTTTTGTTTGTTTGTTTGTTTGTTTGGGGTTTTTTTGTTGGTTGGTTGGTTTGTTTTTTTTTACTGTGAAAAAGCACTACTAGAAAGACCTGCATGGAGCAGGAACATAGACTAGGTGACAGTCTCTGGAAGTCCCTTAAGCCCTGTTTTCTGTGATTCACTGTGCTACAGTATTCACCCCACAGCTGTGGCTCCTCATCCATAGCTTCATCCCTTTACTGAATGCAGGGGCAAGCATCAAATTGTCAGCCTAGCTACTGCAGAAATGGTAGTGATGGTACCAGTGTGTGAGTTCTAGATAAGCTTCCATGTATGCCCTTTATGACACTTAGACTTGGGGACATTTTCCCCTTTGCTTTACTTCAGTAGTTGGGAAGAACTGGGATTTATCTGCTTCTGCATGTGAGGAGACTGAAAGCTGAAAGATTTCAAGGCACTCTTCTGTCAGAAGCAACCTGAGCTCAACAGCTCCCAGTTTTTGAAGATTTGCTTGCTTTACTGTTGAGCACACTCACTTTAATTCACAGACTGAATGTTCAAGAACTGTAAGATCATCTCACCTGGCCCTTTTTTTGTTTCATTTTTCACTCATCTATTGAAACAAATCAAATCTGTCTGCTTAAGTACATTCAGCCTTTTCCTTTTGGTTCTAGGGAAGAGAAACAGCACTTATTTTAGGATGACCCAAAGAGAATCCATCCAGAATAAAAGTGTTAGATATGGTAGCAGTACCAGTTCTTAAAAAGGAGAGTTGAACCAGGAATGGAGTTTAGTGGCTTTTCTTTAGGCAATAGTGAATTATTTCATGTCAGCAATTTACTTTGCTTTGCCATATTTGACTTCCTCGAACTGCACAGGGTTGGTTTTTGGGTTTTTTTTTTTGTTTTTTTCCTAGATTCATTAATGACTCCAAAGTGAAAAGAGAGCTCCTGCATTAATCAATAGCCAAAGGAAATAAATCTCTGCTCTTTCCTGCAAATGTGCTGCTGCTGCACGATGTGCTTTCCTTGGCAGAGTTTTATTCATGACAGAAGCCAGCCATCTGCTGGAGTGCTGCTGCAATAACCCTTCCTAGGACTGCAGGACAGAGCTGCTTGCTGATGTTTGAAAAAGATCGATATTTTTCTTCAAACTTTATGAAAAATAAGAAGCTTGGAAAACAAGATGGAGAAACCATGAAGAGACCCCTTAAAAGAAGACAGGTGTTAAACACTGATGAGGTGAAAATGGCTGTGATGAGCAGGGATAGAACACAAAACATTAAACACAGATGCAACATCTGCCTGCGTGGTGAAAACCTAATCAATAAAAACCAGAGCACTGAACCAGCTGCTCCTCAGATCTTCAGAGGAGAAGGACTAGAACATAGTCCTGGTGTGGAGCCAACCAAAGACACGTTCCTACCCCAGAAAGCCATGACACCCGGACAGTTTGTTGCCTGTGTACAGGATTTATCATTTATCATTTTGGGATTCCATTCAGGATGGAAGGTTTTAAAGGAGTTATGGAAATGTGCAAAATGTATTATGGGAAGTTTAGAGGAGGAACTGAAGGTGGGGAATGGGAGGAGTTGAGGTGAACTGGGAGAAACAAGAGCATGGAAATAAAGGGAAAAGGAGCTTGATGGGTGTTACCATGTTACTGGTGAGTATATTTCTCTCACTGGACCTAGTGCTTGACCACTACAGTCTATTCTATGTCCTCATGAAATCCCATTTCCAACTACCCTCTTTATTCTAAGTGTGCTTGTGTCTATGCTAGTGAGCTGCAAGGTGGTCTGGCTGGTGGCTGGGATAAGAGGTCTTCTGTGTGCCAGCAACCGGAGGAGACTATGGTCCAGGGGTTGAGTAAAACTGGAGGTCCCAGCTGCTGGAGAGAACCACATCAAGTGTGTATATTCCAGAAGCAGCCTTCAATGGTGATGAGCCAGAGGGGAGGAGAGGATTGAGCCATCTTTGTTCATATTTCTGCAAGTGACGGGTTTGTTCATGTGGATGTCAATAAAAATATTAGAAGCAATTTCTGCATTAGTTTATGTGTCTGGGCACATGTGGAGTCCGTAGTGTGTGTTTATGTGTGACTGTGTGTTTCTATTGGGAACAAATGCTCAGCCTCACTCCAGTCTGGACCCGGGGCCATGGAACCACTGCAGCCTCGCAGCTATTGGGCTGAGAGGGGAGGAAACCTTCTGGATCCTGAAGCCCAGCAGGTTTGGCTACCTCTGACAAAATGGGAGTGAAATTTCAAGTCTGATCCTTTGGTAACCAAGGCCAGGGGAGAAATTATCAAAGGCACCTACATAACTTCATGGCATGTATTCAGTTTTCAAAGGTAACTGAAGGAGGAAGAAGGAGGCAGGTGGAATGCACTGATCATCATGTTCAGCTAGGAAACGATGACTGCGTTTATCTTATTTACCTGATGGAATCTGTAGCTCCTGGTTCCAGGCTCATCTTTACTACTTGCCACCATGGCCAGGTGAGGAAGAGAGTAAGTTAACTCCCCCCTGAATGCTCTGCTCTTTGGTCCGAAGTTCAAGTTGCTATTTAGTAATGGTGTAGGAAACTGTATTTCAGAAGCAAAAGGCTGAATATACAGTTTCAAGGTGAAACCAGTTAGCATCTTGGATAAATGGTTTCATCTGGGACAGAGTTAGTTTTCTTCCTAGCAGCTAGTATGGTGCTGTATTTTGGATTTAGTATGAGAATAATGTTGATAACACACTGAAGGTTTAGTTGTTGCTAAGTAGCGCTTATTCTAAGTCAAGGGTTTTTCAGTTTCCCATGCTCTGCCAGCAAGCAGGTACACAAGAAGCCAGGAGGGAGCATGGCCAGGACAGCTGACCTGAAGTGGCCAAAGGGATATTCCATACCATAGAACATCATGCTCAGTATATAAACTGGGGGAGTTGGCCAGGAGGGGCTGTTTGCAGCTTGGGCATTTGTCAGCAGGTGCTGAGCAATTGCACTGTGCATCACTTATTTTTCCTGGGTTTTATTTCTCTCTCTTTTTGTTATTTTCCTTCTCATTACAAGTATTATTATCCCTATTGTTTTTATTATTATATTTTATTTCAATTATGAAACTGATCTTACCTCAACACATGAGGGTTGGGGTTTTTTTCTGATTCTTTTCCTCATCTCACCAGAGCTGGGGTAGGGAGAGGGAGTAGTGAGCAAGCAGCTGCACAGTGCTTAGTGCTAAGTCTTTGGCTGGGGTTAAACCACGACAGTAGAGAGGTGTATCCCGTTAGCTAATGGGGCTGAAATAATGACTTGCTTAATAGTCTCTGGCAGGAACCTGGTGCAGCATTGCTTAGAAATGACAGTTTGATGATAAGACAAACTGGCTGATTTACCAAGTGAATTACCACTGGAAGTGCACCCAGACGTCAAACTGTGATTTTTAACTTAACACCAAAGTTTATTTCCCACCCACACAACCCTGGCTTGCTTACATTTTCATTACCTTCCACTGACAGATCTCTAAAATGAGAAAATGATTAACAGAGGAAACCTGGTGGTGGAAAAACATTAATTAAAGGCATGAAAAAGGATGCTCACTTTCAAGAGAAAAAAAAAAAACCAAACAAACAACCCTTCCACACCTCTGCTCGTAACACAACAGTCTTGGATTTGCTGGGAATAAGAGGTTATTAAAAGTGGCTTTACATTCTGCTGCATGTGGGTAGAGAGTTTGCTCTGCTGGCTGGGTGACTAGACAAGGGGCTATCACTTGAGCAGTTTCTCATCTATGGAAGAGTAGCAATGCTTCTCCCTGTGCATCCAGGTTGGCACTTGCATGGCCACTGGGTGTTTTCATAGATGGTGACCATGCCCAGGTGCTGGCATCAGGGGCTTCAGGGCACCCTCTCTAGGAAGAGGGTGGGGCTGCCCCAGGCCAGACACAGTCAGTTCCAGACAAAGCAGGTTGTCCATGAAAGGCTGGAGCCTGGGGAAGGACCAGTATTGGAGCTGGGAGAAAATGTGGGAGGAGGGATTCACCGCAACTCACCATCCCCCACCCGCTGGGACCCTCAGGGTGAGAGGGATTGGGAGTGAAGAGGTGAAACTGGGAATGGAAAAGATCCTTGTGGGCAGATGGTGTTGTTTTAATCTTGTTGTCTTTGTTCTTCACATCAGAATCTTTTTTAATTGGAAAAAAAAAATAATTCCCTATTTCAAGTCTATTTTGCCATTGACGGCAACTGGTGCGTCCTTATCTTGATGCACAAAAATGGAAATGGAAATATAAGGGGAAAAACTCCACCCCAAACTTTCTTTTTGTGGCAAATTACCAACAAGAACTTCACACTGCCTTCTCCATTCAGTGATCAGTAGTCAAACAAGTGCCTTTCAACATTTTTTCCCCCCACTTTTTCAGAATGACTGCACCTACATCTTAAAATGTGCAGCCTGTACACAACAAACCCTAGTCAAACAAGTGAGCAGAGTTGCCTGAAGTCAGGATGGCAGAGAGGATGTTAAACAACCCAAGGGAATTTCACACAGGACATTTTGGGTTTTGCTTCTGAGGTGTTTTTAGTGCCTCCAGTCTGAGCTGCGATATCTCTCACTGTGCATTTGACTCACCCCTAACATACAGTGTAGTAGGACTATTAGAATAACTCCCTGTTCAGGTGTCTGTCAGGAGTTGGTTAGGTGTAGCTGCAGGGAGCCTAAGGCAAAAAGATTGCCTCAGAAACTCACTGAATTCCTGCTGATAGATTCCCATTGACTACAAAATGACATAAAAGTCTTGGTCACACCAAGACCTCCTGTGCTTCTTGCTCATCTCGATTTTATTGCACTTTTGGCATATTTCTTACTGTAAAAACATGGCTGATGCTTTCACAAGGTACTTGCATGCTGTTTTCTGGGCCTTCACTGGGCCAGAAACACTCAAAAAGCCTTTCAGAGCTTCTGTTCCCATTTCCAGCAAGAATTAGCAAGAAAAGAAGTATGAGGAAGAAAAAATGCACGGTGTTTTGTACTTCCAACAGCTTGTCATTTGGATTTGCTTATGGGTATAGCTGGAGGCTCCACACGTCCTTTATTTTAGCTGAACCATTTTCAACTTCCTGTACTACAATAAATTTCTGGAGACAGAAGCAGCATCAGGAGCCTGCCCAGGGTAGAAGCCTGTGTACTCGAGGAACAAAGGTAAAAGTACTCCCTGCTAATGTTCTTGCAGCACTGCTCCTTTTATTGACATTTCTGCTGCAATTGCCTGAAAGCATGTCACCCCCAGGGCCTCCGTGAATATTCAGAGAAACAATTATGTTTAAAGTCGTGTCCCTCACAAACTGAAAATTAAGGCAACCTGTTGGTACAAACGGCCTGAGAGCATTAGCACATTGATCCCGAAGGCAAACGTGGTGCCAGCTCATTTCTGAAGTTGTAAGGCTGTTTTCCAAGAGTTTAATGTGCTCAGGTTACATGAGCAGGAGAAATCAAAGCCAGCAATTACACTTCCCCAGCCCTGCACTGACAACTAGAAATCCTAGTTTAGAATAATAATGTTTTCTCTACTGCTGCTAATGGCTGAGCTCTTCTGGAAAGAGCCTTACTGCTGTTTAAACTCCAAGTCTACTCGTAACAGTGGAATCACAGACTACTATGGGATCCTGCTCGCTGTGATTCACCCCAGAGAAGTTCATGAGCACAGTCTACTGCAGCACTGTTAGTGGGCCCAACTCAGGCTCCTCCAGACTTGAATAAACTGCTAGATGGAGACTTTGACTGGGCTTTTTAAAACTTCCAGTCTTCTTGATTTGAAGATAGAGGGCAAAGTTTACAGCAAGCATGAATAGCAGAGTGAGGGCAGTCTCTGGAGACCTTCTTGGTTCCCTGTTTCTGGTTCTTATCTTTCCCCTCCTCTAGTCTGTTGATGACTGCATCATCATTTCCTATAATTCTCCATGAAATCTATATGGAAATCACTGAAAATGTAAGGGCAATTGCAAAGGGGATCTGATAATAAGTAATAATAAAGATAAACAAATCTTAGTCTGCTGCTCCAGGTCCTCACTTCTAAAAGCTTTCCAGAATCTCTTCTCTGGTGTTCTGTCTTCCATCCAAGACTGAGTTTTCCTGCTGCAGGCTGAAAGGTGAAAGAACTGCAAACAAACACTCAGGCAGTGTCTCCAGGGACATTTCTACATGTTGTAAGGGACAGATGAGACATTTGGCTATTTCATAGTGTCCTCATCTGTTTCAAGTCGTGACTGGGATCCAGTTATCTCTAGATTGTCCTCTTCACATATCTATTGAGCCACCATGTCTGGCTGTAGAGGTCTATGAATCAATCAAGAATTTGCCCTTTTTTGCTCATCCCAGGAAGCGTTATTCAGATATGATGTGAGGCCTGTAAAACTCTCAGGGGGGGTAAAAAGAGCTATTTATGAAATACACACTATTCCTAAATTAGATAATTGTGCCACTAGTCTGCAACTTTTGCTCATGACTGATTTGGAAAGGATCTCTCTATTCCACTTGCTCTATGTTTGTTGTCTCTGCCCACTATCTCTTTATTTTACGTTGAGATAAAAAAATCTTTCGAGTGGAGACCATGTTTGTGTCCTGCTTTTCCACAGCCTAGGGGAAAGGGATGGAGCTTGCATTTGCAGTTGTCCTGGTTTGACAGGACATTTGTGAGAACAGAACTAATTCTGTTCAATGATTTTACTTTTCAGCTCAGTTCTTCTAACTATATTTTCTGAAGTTAACCGCGTGGTTTTTTGCAGTTTCTGCTTCTGGCAGTGAGAACACCCCATGGGCAGAGTCAGTACCGAGGGGGGTGCAGACCAAGGCTGCTGCTGCTGGGGCTTGTGCACCACGGGGGGTGCAGAAAGGAGCAGGTGGAACCTGCAGGGAGGGGTGGCCAGGACAGGGGACCCCAAACTGACCAGCCAGGGATCCCAGCCCATGGACAGCATGGGCAGGGTAAAGCTGAGGGGTCAGCAGGGTCAAGCTCTTTTTCTTTTCTTCAATGGCTGGCCTCTGAGGAGAACATTCTGCTTTGAATCCCGATTCATGTGTTCCTGAATCCAGCACCAGAATCCAGCTCCTGAACACAGCTCCCATCTGCTGCTGGGCCCAGTCAGGGACTTTCCCAGTGCCTGCTCCACAGCATCAGTGGTGATGGTGACATAATTGCCATCAGGGGGATTGGGTTCTATACTGGCTTTGTATATACTTATGCATATTCCATTTTATTATTTTCATTAAATCTGTTCCAGTTCCCTTTTCTAGTGGCCGAGTCTCTCTCCCTTATTCCCTTTCTCTTCCCCCTTTGGGGAGGGAGGGGGGTTAAGAGAGAGCATCTTTTACAGGTATAGCAGATGGCCCTGACCCCTAAACCTTGACAGCAATACAGAAAAGAAATTACCTTCCGAATTCCTGAGTTGCAAAAACATCGGAAGTAATGTCAGAAAGTGTAATTTGCAGTTAAAGGGGTTTTCTCTTAGAACCACCTACTGAACAGATACACAGATAGAATCCTTAAAGCACCATTTATTCCTTTATGAACTTTATTTACATGAGAATGGATCCTCCTTGTTATTTAGTTGCTAGGATTCTTTTTTCCCATTATGCTCAATATCTGAGAATGTTTTTACAGGTTAGTTGGATCTTGGCTCCACCAACTGTGTTATCCCCAGTTCGGACATGTTACTGAGTCAGATTTTTTCTGATGTCAATCTGAAGACAAGATACCTGAATTGACTTCAGGGAGCCATGGTATATGACAGCATGTATTTGGGAGCAAAGCTTGGTCCCCCTCCATGATAACCCCCTTTGATGTGACCTGAGTTCTCTGGCAAAAATCTTTTTCACCCTAATATTTATTTATTTTTTTTTTTCCCAAAGGGATTCTTCTGAAATTATATTTGCCCTCTAAATATGTTTTATGTGCGCACAGGACTGCTTTTTCATTAGTCACTTTACACACTAGCAAGCCTTACATACTATAGACTCACACCTATTTTACTAGCAAAAAGGAACATTTTAGGAGCATCCTGCTCTAATAGTTTGGATAAGTACGAGAGTTCCCCTGATGTTCCCACAGTGATATAATTTTCCCTTATGGAAAACACTGACTATCATCACATTTCAGACTGAATAGATTTAAAACCATAATAGAGCAGAAGGATGCATAGATTCAGAACAGAGAGTGGATCATGATATTCCCTAGACTACTCTTCCAGCTAACACTGGCCAGGCATTTAAAAAAAAATAAAAAATAAAAATCCAGCATTATTCTTCAGTATACAGAAATCTAAGGATGGAGCCCAGATTTTACAAGTATTTGTGTCATGTCACAGAGCCACTGTGTTTCTTGGCACTTTGATATGGTAGTTTATTGCCTTTAGAGTATAGTTTAGACATACTTTAACAAGAAGTACAGTCAGTCACTAGAATGAATGTGCTCTTGCCTGTCCTTGCCTCCATGCTGACACAAGCACTGCTGAAGTCATTCAGTAAATCAAGACTGGGACAGATCCCAGTTGAAAACTCATCTTTTGGGGGCATTTGCTATGTTAAATTCCCTGTTCCAGGTCACTGTGCTGCTGTTTGAGAAGCAGTGCCAGCATAAGGGGCTGGTGGGAAGGTCTAATCAGTAAAAGAAGCCAGCACAGCATAAATTTATGGTGGACAGTAGCCTAAGTTAAAATTCTATACCCAATTCCTATATGAATTTCTCAAGATCCAACTTCCACTACTTTTTTTTTTTTTTTTTCTTCTTCTTAAAGAACCTTGGCTAGACTGCAGATCAAACTTCTTCCCTGTCACATGGAAGGTAAGTTTCACAGAATTCAATTATCCTTTTAGCACTTTTCCAATAAGTGAAGATACTCTTTGAAGCATGGGACACAGAGTGTGAATTTCCATGTAAAGCTGGACACTGGATCCTGGAGACACCATTTCAGCAAAGACCTTGTCAATGCTGGAGGTGGAAAAGTTCTTCTATTCCCTTCCCCTAATCAAAAGTCTCCTGCCCATTCATCCAACAACAATATGTCACTGCAGCCACAGGACAAAGTTGGGACCTCTGAGTCCTTGGCAGTCTCACTGTTTTACATTTTTAAATCAACACTTCATCATTTTTTTTCCTGGACACGTGATATATTGCATTTAGTTGCATGAAAAGAGATTGGATAAAGAGTAGAACAGTAGCAGGATTCAGTGAATATCTTGACACCAGCTGTAAGACAATGAAGAAGAATCACTGCGAGGTGTAAAGTTACTTTTATTGTACATTTTTGTACTACATGGCTTGGTTAGTAGCCCTGCAAGTGGACAACTGAAAAGATAGACCATACAATAAAAGAAAGTAGAGGATGAAGGACATTACAGATCATCTGGCCCTTGTTGTGTCTGAATGAAGGATTAACTCTTCTGAAATCATCCTTGGCAGGTGTTTGTCTAATGTATTATTTAAAATTTCAGTGACAGAGATTCCCATCTCTGTAAACAGCATTCTGCGGTGTTTATTGTCCTTAAAAGTATTTCTCCTTTTCTGACTTAAATGTCTCTTTCTAAATCTTAAGCTAATTACTTTTTGTTCTGCCAACAATAGATACGAAGAACATTTTAGTCTTGTCTTTCTGAAACAAACTTGCCACAGCAGACAGTCAGAAGGCTGCTTTCTCAGGAGCAAAGGATGTTATTTACTTTTTTCTAGTCTTGCCCCAGACACAATATTCTCTAGGTTCCTGGTTTTCTCTTGGTCCCTCTGCTCAGTCCAAATCCAAAACAATGGATTTTTCCTGCATGGTCCACATATGGCTTGAAAAGCTGTACTCCGTTCTGGACTTAGGACTGTAGCTGGGGCCTTTGTAGTGTTTGTAGTGAAGCAGGCAGATATTTGCCCTCTGACTTAGTTGTTTGATAATTTCAGATATGACAGAGATATTCAATAATATTAACTTATTTTCACTGTATAGTCTACTAATGTCTCCAGACACTCTTCTGAAGACTCCTACCTAAGCAGTAAGTCTCAGACATTTTACTGGGTAGCTCTTGTGTCTAAATCTCCTATGCATGGTGCATGATATTCAGTCTTCGTCCACCTGGATGATGTCTCCCAAGGCCATCCTTCGAGTAGACTGCCTCCTCACAAAAGAGGCTTCATCCATTTCCCCTTGCTTTGCTCCTCGTTCCTTCTGCTTTTTGGCCACATTTTCAATGAGCTTGCTTGCATCACTGAGGGTTTTTTGTGTTCGTTGACCTGCAGATTTCTGCTTGCCTTCTCCCACATTTGGATCCGTGGCTTTTAAGGGTTTGACTTTCCCGTGGTCTTCCTGCTGGTCTTTTGTGTGCCTTACTCTGAATCGGCGCCGAGAAACATTCTGGCAAGGATCTGGGATGCTGTCAGGGCTATTAGAGTCTTCGTGCATGTCAGATACCTGGAGAGTGGGGATTAATGGCTTACAGAGTGTCTTGGGAGCGTCTTCGACACCTGGTTTAGTCAACTTAGAGGTTGTCTCTGGAGGCAAAATAATTTGAATTTCTCCCAGGGGTTTGCTGCTTTTAGGGGGTAGGGAATCATCTTTGTTCTCCAGAGCAGCCTTCTCACTCAGCTTTATCTTTTGGAGGTTTTCCAGCTCCCCCTGAGACAGATTCTTTACCCTTTTCACATGGGGTTCATTGCTGATGGAGTTGATAACCTTCAGCTTCTGAGCAGCCATTTGGGCTTCTCTCTGGATGCTCATAATCTTTTGGAGTTGGGCTTCTTTTACTTCCACAGGGATCTCCAGAGGGGCCAACTTCACTGGCCTCTTCAGGGTGATGTTCTCTGTGCTACCCAACTCATTTGCACGATGCAGGCTGGGAGATAAAACTCCTTCTTTCTTCACGTTTTCTGGCCACATTTTTTTCTCTCCCAGGGATAGCTTCTTCTCTGAAATCCTTGGTGAAGGAGGTTGGAAACCAAGGTTTCTATGTTCACTGCCTGGCTTCCCTCCTGCCAAGATGAGGATGGGGTTTTTCTCAGGCTGCAGGTTCACAATGGTGACTTCACTGACTGTGCAGTTATACTTGGGCTTTTCTTCAGCCAGCGGGACACCCTTAAAGAAAGAAAATGGATGTGAGGATCACTATCATAGATTGTATTAGTCATCACCGTTAGGTTTTTATTTGAAGTTTGGGAGTTCGACAAGAGTGCAAGCTTGGTGTCCCTTGAAGAATACTCCTCTTAACCATAAATCCTAAGCACTGTGGGTTTTTTGAATTATCCCAGCCTAATCTAAAATAAAGGGCAAATATAGTCTCTGTATCTGGAGATTAAATAATCCTGATGGTTGCGGAATGAGGGCTTGTCTCCTCTCTGACTATCACCAGTACATCTCAAACAGCATTACCATTCTTTCTCTCACCCTGTCCCAAATATTGTGTGTCCTTTCTAAGCAGTGAGCAGTGAATGGGAATATTATTTAAAGTACCTGAGCTTAGTATCCTTGTAAATACAAATGATACTCCTCTTGCCCTTTCTGTGTCTCACTTGGCTCCAGAAAAACACTTCAAATCACCTGCAACTCTTAGATGTGAAGTGAAACTAAATAAATATTTGTCCTAAAATGCAGGCACATAAAGCAATGAGACAGAATGAAAGCTCCAATGGAAAGTGAGGTGTGGGAATGGAAAGGAAAAAAAGGTAAACAACATAGTACCTACAAAATACCATTTTTAAAGAGATATTGGTTGAAAAAACCTTTTAGCTGCCTTTAAAAAGCGAGTACTCAACTAAAACCCAGCTACCTATCCAAGTTTATAGAACAACCTGCCTAGACAAAGCCTCTTTCTAGCTGTGGCCATTCTTTCTTTGCACACTAGTTTCAAACAAGAGTGATTAAGTGATTGACTCATTCTCTGCTGCATTCATCTGAGGAACATTCAGTGAGGTTAAGAAGGCTTGGAGAAGTTTTACACACCACCTAAATCCAATTGGACTCCTAATGTTAATACACTTAAAACCCATCCAAGGCTAATCTGCAAGATAAACTGCGTCCTCTGTTACCCTGCACAAATTACTCAGTACCTTCTCAAAATGTCCATCTGCTATGTATGTACTCCTACTTAAAATTTAATTAAGTAATTGGCCCAATCTTGTGTAGGTAATTGCACTGTGCACAAAATTCCCTTTGCAGTCAATGAGAGACCCATACAAAGAATAACTGTTTCAAGCTCCGAGGATCAAAGTATTATGATAGTGGTATTATCAAAGGGACCACCAGTCTTTATTTAGAAAGCACAACCTTGATGTAATTTAAATATTCTCCTTTCTGGTCTCAGCTTGCTGATCCTTCTGGTATAAACTGCGCACTAATGGAAGGGCAGAGACAGAAGGACGACGGTACATTACTACTGTTTTACTAAATTTATTGCATGCGCTGTAGCTCAGTGGCAAATTAACATGGAATGACCTCAGGTCTAGAAAACTTGGTGTCCCCCATAAATAGGAATCCAATGACCCTCTACTTAAGCTGTTTTAGTGCCCAGACTGGGTGGTCTTCATAGAGAGGTGCTTCTGCTATTTTCCTTTTGATTTCAGGAGCCTGCTTATTGCAGGGCACTAAATGCTATAGGCAAAAATGAAGATTTACAACAGAGTTTTAGGGAAATCTGATGCCATTTTGAAGCCCTGTTCACCAGCTTGACGATTAGGTCAAGAGAAGGGATTGAGCTGAGGTTCCTTCAAAGTCTTGATCCTCAGCCTCTGTTGTTCTTTCTACAACTCATGAAACCAGACAGATTTGAAACAGCTTCAGGAGCTCTGAGGTTATCTGTTGGTATATACGTGGCAGAAATGGAGAACCAAAATGGGCCAAGCACATAGGATGCCCTTAGATATACTGACAACCAGGTGGATTTCAGCCAGAAAGTCAATCTGTCAGCAGGACAAAGCAGCAGGCTGTTGTGCTATCACAAAGCTCTGCAGGGCTTGAGATCCAAGTTGCTTCCCTGTATGGCTCCAAAACGCTGCCCCATTTCAGTTCTGTTGTGAATATAAACACCAGGAGGCAATACTGCGATTATTGTGTATGTGATTATAGCTACATCATGGTTGAAGGGAATCCTTTAGAAATCCATGCTTCCTTTAAAAATCCCTGTTTTCTTAGTCACACTTGTGAAGTTTCCTCTCCATGCTCAATGAAACCAAATTTATAGTACATTACATAAGAAAAAACCCCAAAACAAACAACAAACACAAAACCAAACAAAAAGTAATTCTAAATCCCAAGCTCTTCCTACATAAGAAAAAGCTTTAATCTCATTGCCACAGGATAATCTGTAGTGATAAGCAGATGTTACACAACTCAGATGCTTCTCCTTCCCATCATCACGTGTATCAACTGATTGCTGCAGTTCAAAGGGGATGACAGAAATACCTAAGAAAGAAAGCTCATAGATCAAATCCTCCATCTTATCTGGTTGAAAGCTTTTCCCCAGAGTGGAGTTTTTTGAGTTCAGTTCCAAAATAAACACCAAGTCTCCAGTGTGATTTAATTCTCCATGTGATGCCTGAAGCTCTGCTACTGAAAATCCCTCTGGCACGTGGAGATCCATTACACATGCCGTCATTCAACAGGGGAGAGAAACCATTCAGTTTAAATATCTAGGAATGAATGGCTTTGCTGCCACTGCAGATTCTGCATATACAGTAAATAGCTCATGTTGTTGTGAATGGACAATGCAACAAAGAGAGCCAGCACTCTAACAACTCCCAGAGAAGCCTTAAATATTCAGCCTTGCAGTATCTGCTTTCGTCAGCTGGCATTGCACGTACAACGTCAGACACTAATGTCATTATTTGCTGTACCAGAAAAATTTAAGGAAATGTTATCGTGTCAAATCCAGATAATTTTCAGAAAACAAGTGCTCTACATTCAACAGAAAGTACCTGTTGATTAATCAAAGTGTGAAAAAAATTAATCTATAATCACTTCAAAACTATGCTAATTATGTATGCAACATTTTTCTCAAAGCTGCTCTGCTAATTTCTTTACATTTTGTAGGATTTTACATATCCTTAGTATATTGATTTGTATAAGACTTCTTTCTACATTATGGGTTTTATTTTGTAGATGAGAGAAGCCTTCAGACCGAGTATCTGCAATCATTAACCTAAAGGAATGTTTGATGAAAACATATTTAATATTTTTTTTCATAGAGTTTGAGTGATCTAAAGAGGAATTATACCATTCCATACAATTTGTTACACTCCCATTCCTCATGTTATCGTTACTTTAATAGCTTCTCCTGAATACACAAGGAGACTAGTCTGAGTTGTAGGAAACCTAGAGCAAACCTGCCCTTGCAAATCATGGAGTCTCCAGACTTGCCGCATGACTGCCAAGTTTACTGAGCAACTTAAGTCTTGGGAAGCGTCTTGTAGAAATTTGCAATATTGCAGGAAAGAAGGGGGGGGTGCAGAACTCCAGTTCTGGGCTTCTTATTGGCACTCTGTGATGACAAGTCAGTTAACTTTTCCAACTTCCACATCTAAATAGGGACATCGATCCTTATTTAGACCAAGACAAAAATTTGTAAAAAATAAGCAACTAATATTAGACTTCTAAATCCAGATTTAAGATATAAATAAATGACCTGTTTTTCAACAGCAGCACTGGCTTCGCACTTCTGAAATTCAACCGACGTATTTAAGGATATAAATCATAATTCAGGATTCCAGCTTCAGCCTCAAAAATCTTAGCCTCAACTGTCAGAATAAGGATATGGATTTCCACAAGGTCCTGAACACCTGCAAACTGCAGCCATTTCAACAAGACTGCATAAGAAGTAAAGGTCTGCGTCTGCAGTTGGAGCCATGCTGACTGGGGTGCATATGTGTATGCGACATTACAGCACTAGCCTAAATCTCCTCACTGCTGTGAGTGAAGTGAAGCAGAAATGAAAAAATGCAATATCTCCTGCTAACTACCAGCTTCAGCTTACATTACATGCCCACAAAGATAGCAGCATGAGCAGAACTTGCAGCGACAAAGAGATTGAGCTCCTCCCTTGCCAGTTTTTCTTAATTTAGAGCTTGGCACTGTAAAATCCAGCAAGATGGAGCTATGTGCTACAGTGGAAGCTCATGTCTAGGAATTAATTTGGTACCCTGCACTATCCCACTGATAACAGAGGCCAGCACCTTGGAGACAGTGAGAGCAACTCTGTAATCATTCAATCTGCCTCTTCTCCGGGTGCCACTCATCCATCGCACTCAGCAATACCCAAGGATACAAGCACCTTTTCTCATCTCTCCCCTGCAATATTTCATTCAGAACAGAAGAATGAGCTACCCTATCTTCTGAAAAGGAGGTGTCGGCAGTGCCATTATCTTTACTTAAAACATACAGGCTAGGAAGTTCACTTCTTAAAAGAGAGATCCTCGAGCCCCCATAGCCCATCTCTACAGCATTGTGGGGTCATTACTCCTGCCAGAGTTGTTCCTTTCTGTTTTGTTAGAGCAATTAGGCCAGAAGTGAAAAACTGGCATGACTACACAGGCTGACAGTAGGAGCACCTTTGGAGTTTGAGATTATTTCTAAACCAGGCTTGCCTTGTGCTTTAGTTAGGGCTTGCTCTCAATGGGCTACTTCAGGTGTAGTCTCATCAGACTGGAGGATTTCCTCCTGGAAAGGCTTTGGGAAGACATTTTTGAGCTACTTGGAGGCTGCGCACAATGGACTGGAGTCAGGTCTGCTCTCTTCTGCTGTTAGAGTCCAGTCTGAGCTGGATTTCTAGGACACCCTCAACAGGAATGGAGAATCACCAGTTCATGCTCTCCAAAACCAGACACTTCAGACAGTACCTAGATAAGGGGGTGACTGGTCTTTCAGGAGATCCCATCCCACTTCAGTGACTTTGTGGTTCCTGTGGCTAATTCAAAAGGAGGAAAACTCAGACTAGGAAGCCAGCAATGGACTGAAGCCTGTCAAGGAGACTCTCATTAATGTCTGGAATGAGCCCTGAATATTTGTTCTACCCTTTGTGATAATTTTCTTACCCACCTTCTATGGCTGTTACTCATGTCATACTGTCACTCCATGAATAAGTTTTTTGGATGTTCCTATTAAGCTATAGGCAGCATATAGTGTTATACCAGCATTGATGTTGAAGCAGAATTACCTGCTAGTCCTGTTAATCCACTGATGCTTTGTCAGCAGGGGTATTACAAATAGACCTTCTTTGTAAAAAATGATTAAATATGACCTGAAAGTCCACAGCTTTCCAATCCCCTGAAAACTTACTATTTCTTTGTTGAATGCTGTAGCGTTTAAGGCCAGAAAAGAGTGAACGCCAGCCCATCCTCTGATCCACTAATGACAAGGATGTTGAAAGATTTTGATGTCACTTCTTTTATCCTCAAGCCTATTATCTGACTCTTCTCCCTTTCGCTCTTCAAACACAGGCTGCTTTGTAGAGCTGTGCAGTGGGCAGGCAGGGGGTGTAGGAACTTTTACTTTTTCTATGGACTTGCTCCACAGCCTTTGACAAGTCACTGAACATCTCTATACCTTGCAATTTAAGGCATGCCCTTTAGATATTTTGCAAGAACTGTGAGTCTGTTAAATCTGCTGTGCTGGTTGAGAAAATCACTGTAACCTCTTCCAACCTGAATTTACCTCTAGCTCCAGCAGGAAACTCTGGTTTATTCCATTCTGCCCAGTGGTCTGAAAGTTGTGCAGTGCTACTCATCTCCTGTGCTTTGCTCTGGGAAGGGCTACATTTCAACGACGTGTGGATCCCTGCACCATTTGGAGACCGCTGTAGGACATTCCAGATGGTAGGTGGAATACATTAATCTATGTCATGAAAATTTAATCTATATGAAGGTAATAAATTGTTTATGTATAAAATAGGCAGGACTAATACATTAGCATTCAAGGCTGAATCACACCAGAATACAGGCACACACAGCTCACAATGAACTCAGCTTTTTGGCTGCTATAACAAGAATCAATGGAACAGAATTATTAAGTGCAAATACTCTGTATTTGGATAGAATATGCCAACACAGTAGCTACTGCACTGTTAAAACAGCCTGCCCCTCTCCATAGTAAATTTAACTCGATAGTAAGAAACCAGCCATGATTTAAGAGAGAAAAACCATAATAATAGAGAGAGCATGTAACAGCATGGGCTTGCTGCTACATTTGCATTGACGTCAGAGCAAACAAGATTAAATGAAGGCAAGCACAGCTACAGAAATGTGACCTTAAACACAGCCACAGAGTTGCAGATACTGCCAAAATCTTAACTGTAACTCCACCTGGTTTGCTGACGTAGCCCCAGAGATAATGTCTTCAAGAAGCAGCCAAAGATCCCTGTGGCAGCTGGCACAGTGAAGAGCTTTGCTCACTTTTGAGCACTGGGCATATTGCCACAGAGAGGAATCGGGATGGGGCAGGAAGGATCCAGCTGGCATGGTCCTCCACAAGGAAGCACTGAGGCTGGCAGAATTTTCAGCAGCCTCTTAGCTGCTATAAGCTCTGATGGGGCTGCTTTGGCCTCTGTCTTATCCAGGATTAGCGAAAAGGTGAAAAAAGACTTGATCCCATTTTCCCAGTCACTCACTCTCCTTCTCTTTTTCCAATGTAACCTTGACACTTTTGAGGTCCAGTCTTGGAAAGCCCAAACTACACAGAGAACCAGGCCACTGGAAACAATGGTTAATGGCACCTTCAAAACGCTGAGAACAATCTCAGCTAAAAATCTGTTACCATAGGAGCAAAGCCCATTCAAGTCTACCCATTCAAATAAAGCGTGATTACATCGTGGCATTGCCAGAATCTGTACCACTGCTCACTGAACAAAAAATGGAAAAAATATCTACAACGAAGGAAAAAAATTCTCTGGCAAGAGAACATCCATCCCTTCAAAAAAACTAAGCAGATAGATCCCAGTCTTCCCAGACACTGTGACTTAGAACTGTGAATGAATGTGTTACCTTTGACTTAAAGGATGAAATTGCCTGCTGTGCATCACGTAACCCTCTCAAAACCAGGCTGAATTGGGGTATAAACGATTTAATGACTTCACTAGGTCTCACTGCTCTTACCATTATTTCACTTTACATTTCCTTAAAACAGATTCCGCTTTGGACCTACGGGCTGAAGCATCTTTCTAAAGATTCAAATAGGATCAGCCAGAATAGCGATTACAGGCTAATTCTCCTATTTTGAGAAGATAATCCAAACACAAAGATAACTCTTCCTTCAAGTCTGTATAGAGGAGTTATTCTGGAATGATTAAGGCATACTGGGAGAGCTTTGGCAGACAAGTTATGCTGTAATACCTTCTCCAATCAACTTGTCTCAGCTGAAGAAACTGGAGACAGTTTAGGATCATAGAATAGAACAGAATCTAATAATGGTTTGGGTTAGAAGGGACCTTTAAAGATGATCTAGTCCGATGCATGTGCAGTAAGCAGGGACATCTTCAGCCTGAATAGATTGCTCAGATCCCCATCCAACCTCACCTGGAATCATTCCAGGGATGGGGCATTGACCACTTCTCGGGGCAACCTGTTCCATTATTTCACCATACTCATCTTTCTTATAGGCACCCCTTTAAGTATTGAAAGGCTGCAATAAGATCTTCCCAGAACCTTCTCTTCTCCAGGCTGAAAAACCACAACTTGTGTAGCATTTCTTCATAGGAGAGGTGTTCCAAGCCTCTGATCATTTTTGTGGCCCTCCTCTGGACCCACTCCAATCAGATCACGTCCTTCTTGTGCTGGGGACTCTAGATCTGGACAGAACACTCCAGGTGAGGTCTCACCAGAGTGGAGTAGAGCAGCAGTATCACCTCCCTCAACATGCTAGCCACAGAACCGGAGGCAGTTGACATATCCATGAGCTTCTTAGAATTAAATTCTTATCCCATTTCCTCCTTGTGGCACCTGCATCTAGCTACAGACAGCTGGGCAGTTTTGTGTTTCCTGCAGCTTAGAATCTAGAATATAACTGGGTAGATTCCTTGGCTGTGGGGAAAGGTGTAATGATAAAACTTAGTCAAATAACTGCATTACACTCAGGGATCCAACTAGATGCTGCTGTTAAACTCTTAGTGTAACCAATGAGGAGCTAAAAACTATTTCAAAATTTTGTCCCTGTGGCATAGAACTCATGGGGCCTTACTGCCTTTATGGTCTTGTTTCAGGCTCAACTTTCAGCCAATACTTTTGTGAAGTTTTGAGAACCTCTTGGATTGGGTTTCAGGACCTTGTATCACTTTCTGATCCTAGCATCAAGAAAGGTGGGTTTTTTTCTTTTGGTTGTTGTGTGTTTGGTTGGTTCGTTGTTTTTTTTTTTTGGTTGGTTGGTTGGGGTTTTTTTGTATTTTTACCCATGCAGCTTTATGGGTGTAAATACCTCTGAAGAGATATTTGGCTTTGATGATGGCAAGTTTGAAAAAAAAGCAACACATCTATAATCAAACTGCACCAAGAAATTTTCCCACAGGAACACAGGGAACTAAGCTGCATTATAGACTCATATAATAGAATGGTTTGGGTTGGACGGGACCTTAAAGATCTTCTGGTTCCAAACCCCCTGCCATGGGCAGGGACACCTCCCACTAGACCAGGTTCCTCAAGGCCCCATCCAACCTGGTCTTGAATACTTCCAGGGATGGGGCACCCACAGCTTCTCTGGGCACCTTGTTCCAGTGTCTCACCACCCTCACAATAAAGAATTTCTTCCTAATATCTAATCTAAATCTACCCTATGCTACCTAGTGTATTACTAAAAGGTCACCAAAGAGTTGATGGATCTTTCACTGCATTTCTTCTGTCCCCTCTTCGACATGTCAGACACATATGCTATTGTTCCACTAATTGCAATGTGTCCTGTTTTGAAGTCTTAGAATAATTATCTCATGCAAAACTTGCTGTCTCTGGCTACATGGATCACTGGGAGTATTCTAGAGACACTTAATGCACCATTGAATGTCTGTACAGCAGCAGTTTTCTCTTCTTCTGAACCATGAGGTGTGAGATCTTAGCACTTGTGACTTGCTCTTTTGAGCCTTTTCTAGTCCATCAGTCAAGAGTTGCTTTTTTGATTGAATACATAGCAGTTGACTTAATCTGGAAATGTAAATAAACTCTTTGCTTCACTCTGTACTCAACTCTTGGACAAAAGACAATCAATTTTCAGACAGAAAAAAAGCTCACTGCAACTACAGCACTGGCTCCACCCTTTGACTCCTGACTTACAAGGAATCATGGTCTTGGAATAAGGAGCACCTATTCTACCAAGCCTTGGAGCATCTGAATTTTTATGCATTAGTGCCATTCCAGTGATTCTGACAATGAATAGCACACCCTTACTTGCAGATGCCACTATTAGTCTGAATGTGCATGTGTGAGGGGGATCCATTCATTTCATTGAGGTCTTTCTGAATTCAGTCCTGCCAGCTCCCTAGGAATTTTGATGGCTTTACCCACCTCCTTCTATTTCATTTATTTAGCTCTTATTTATTACCATTACTTTGCACTCAGGAGTGAGGAAAGAAAAGAAAATAGCTCTTCTCCTGAGAATTAAACACATTTCACTGCAAAGAACAAACAAAGCCTGAAAAAATAGCAATTTGCCAGCACAATGTCAGGACTAAGGCAGCCCCTGCTTCTCCAGGTAAGCTGCTCTCCCTCAAATTTGAAAGGACTTCTTTTCCTGCTGCATGAACATCAGGACATGGAGGAAATTCCAGCTCAGTATAAAGCAAAGTCTAAAGCTAGAGATAAGATAGTACAGCCTTCTCCAGTATGTTCCATACCAGCAGTCAAGTTTATTATACTAGCCATGTGTTTTTAAGACCCTCTTAATAAATTATTGTTGTTCTGCCCTCAGGACTATAGCACTGCATTCAGAAATTCAGCTCCCAGTAGGAATCTTTCTGCTCACTTTGTTGTTAGAACTAAATTAATAAATCTGCAGGATCATTGGAAGCTGGTTGTGTATGTTGCAACAAACAGGTACATGCTGAGAAATCCCCCCCAGATCCTAGAAGGCCTTGATCCTTCAGCTTTTACAATGATAATACTGCCCTTGATTTCAACAGAGGCAGAATCAAGATGGGGGCCTTTCCAAATTCACCAGGACAATTTTACAAATTGCATGTAGTCTTCACCCAGTTTTATATGTGGCTAAAGAACAGTTAAGCCTCACCCATATTGCTCTTGGGCATTATGTACATCCATTAGCTGAGGCTCCAATGTAAACACCTATACATGTGAGTCACTACATGCATGCGAACAGTCCCATCAAGCTTCATTACAAATGGAGAAGGGAAACTATCCCCTTTCTAAATTCCATGCAAGGGCTCAAATTCTAGAGTTAGTGGAGTCTTGCCTCCTCCTGATATGGAAAAACACTGAGTTTTCCTCGTTAAATAGGCTTGTACGTTCCTTAGTTCAGTAGAATGAGCCTCTTGGTTCTGGTCAAAGTATCTCTGCCTGTACCAACAGTTTTATGTTCAGCATAAGAGAATCATCAATAAAAACACTATCTCCCAAAGACCCCAAACTACCAAGATACTTGCTCTTAGCACCTTAGTTTGCTCTTAGCTCTTAGACTTCCTGTCGATCTCCTCAGAACTGTGGCTGTTGGTCTCTTCTCCCAAATTATTAATGATAAAACTAGAGGAAATGGCCTCAAGTTGAATCAGGGGATGTTTAGATTAGATATTAATAAGAAATTCTTTACTGAGAGAGTGGTTGGGCACTGGAACAGACTGCCCGTGGAGGTGGAGTCATCATCCCTGGAGGTGTTTAAAAAACGAGTAGATGTAGCACTTGAGGCTATAGTCTAGTTGATAGATATTAGGAAGAATGTTAGACTTGATCCTAGAGGTCCTTTCCAACCATAATGATTCTATGATTCCCTTGCTTTGTCTCACCACAACTTCTGCTCCTGGACTCTGCAATTCACTTGTGAAGGAGGCAATTTCTTCTTACAAGACTTGGAATGATTTTTAGGTTTGCTTTCTCTGATGAGAGGTACAGTAGGCTACCTTAACCATCCTGTTGTTTTGTCTTGACACATCTATACACCTCTGTGGCCACGTGACTTGTTCCACTTCAGCAGCCTACTGTCTTATCTTGTCACAGTGCTTGGGAAGGCAAATCCTGTCAGAGCATAATAGGAATGGAAGCTAAAGCTATTAGTACAGAGCACTTTCTTAACAAGTCAGGGGACAGAAATGGAGCTCTCCATCTTCTTCAGATACAT
>JAAGNO010031114.1:35670-54640 GCA_033439905.1 Ceryle rudis
TTGGCCTTGCGCGATCATGGAGGCAAGCCACAGAACCTCCTCAGTGCTTACCAAAAATAAAAAAATTATTTAAGGGCAAAAAACAAGAGGGTGTGGGGGGGGGGGGGGGGGTGGGGGGTGAGGAGGAGTGGTTCTTGTCTAATGGTCTCTTACTTCTGTCAGATTCTGAGGAAATATTCCCAAAACATTGTCATCATTGCTGTGCTGTGATAGCAGCAGCACAGTTGGTCTTACACAGTATGACTGTGGCATAGCCAGTCTGCTATGGACTCATCTGAGATGTCACATGGTACCACACACCGGCAAAGCCACCGAGCACTCCACATCAGCATGGTCCTGAAGAGCTTCTTTATCCTCATGAGCTATGGAGGATTTGGGTAGTTCAGGTAGAGAATGTGCCTTATGCCCTGTGCAACACGCAGATTCATTCTCAGCATTGTACCTCAGGCCTGTCACAGCCTTTTTGTCTGCTCATCCAGTTTTACAGAACCAGTGTGCTGTGAAAGTAATGTGACTAACACCGCTGAAACCATGCTAGAAATGCAACTCTTTCCCAACTTCTCCAGCAAGTATCTGAAGTGCTTTCCTCATTGGGAAAACCTCCCAGTAGGACCCTAAGCTTACAAATTCCCTGTGTCCAATACCCTTCTTCTGGAATTTCCCCCCTTAGATGCCTTTTTAAAATTATTTTATTGTAGATATAAAACCAGCATTCTCATCTGCTTCACATTAATTTCCTCAGTTACTTATTGGATCTTGAAGATCTCCTTAAGCATATTAGGTAAATTGGGCTTAAAATTCTCCTGAAACCTTTCCCCAGTAGTGAAAAGCTGATGGTAGCTGTTATTAGTAGCTTGGCTTTAGAGTTACTTACGTGAATGGATAAGCTAGTCTATTTTAGTAGTAGCAATTTTCTAATCTATCACAAGACACTGGGGATTTCAATAGGGAAGATAAATACATTATGAAAAGCTATAAACATCCTTTACTTTGAAAAATTTGAAGAAATGTATTAAGAAAGGAGACAGAAATGTTGTACTTCTATAATCTTTTAAAAATACATTGAGTTTAGTAGAGGTCTCCTGGGTTTTGCCCTCATCCTAGAGGACTGAATAGGCAAACTAGCATTGTTGAGGATGCCATGAAGCTGGGGGAAAATACTTTCCTTTCATTCACAGCTACGGACCTATTTCTCTAAAGCTGAGACCAAGTGGTTCTTCAGAGAAAGATGCCAAAGACTGAACAACCATATTGCATAATAGGTGATGGTGCCTGCAGGTAAAGACATTCATGGATCCTAGACATTCAGTTTCCAGCTGTGTGAAATTGTCACTGTGCTAGTAATAACTAGAAGAATCGAGATTGCAAGTTTATCCGGCATCTTTTGCCAGCATTAATTTCAATTTTTATATGCTCCAAAGATCACTGCTTCCTGTTCACAGCTCCTGTTAAATATCCTGAAATATATCTCGCCTAGAAAATTGTTCTGGTTTAGCCATTCTTTTAAATAGATGCTTCCATGAGGAGAAATTTTCAGCGGGTTTTAGCTGTACAGTTCATTGTTTCTAATCTCTCCATTGCCATTATTATGGCAATCAAGTGCCTGTGCAATGCACCAAAGAGAAAATGTCTTTTTTATTTGATTAGCTCCCAAGTTCAGTCTTATTACTTATTAATAACTGCACTCCATCCATAGTCTGCATTGATCCCTCTTATGAGCACTGGCTCCTGCTCTGTTCTCAGCTTTTTCGGAGTAACGTTTGCAAAGGTAAAAATTTCCAGACATCTCTCTAAGCAAGATTCCTGTGCAATCAATAAGAAGCCCATCACTTCCACACTTACCAGACGTCCTGGAAGTTCTTGC
The DNA here is from genome assembly GCA_033439905.1 of Ceryle rudis. NCBI lineage: Eukaryota > Metazoa > Chordata > Aves > Coraciiformes > Cerylidae > Ceryle > Ceryle rudis. The sequence continues at coordinate 37,535 of JAAGNO010031114.1, forward strand.
TTTGCTCGTTGTTTTATCATTCTCGAGAAGCGTCTCCTCCTGATGAGATCTATTTATTCTGTGGTATTCAAGCTGCTATGGCAGGTTATGCAGAGACCAGGTGCCTTGCTTGCTCAGGAGGACTAAAAGGCTTAGCAAGCCTACAGAGGGATAAGAAGTGGGAGATTAGGGTCAGCATTGCTGCAGTCACTTAGAGACTGAACAGATTCTGTATGCCAAAAAAAGCAAATGTGAATGTGTTGTATTCTTGCTTCTTTAATGTGAAGAGTGTTCTGAAAGTGCCCACCTTTGAGACTCCTTCTCCTCCACCTGTCTTTGGCCCATCATGCCCCTTTTTCATCCTTTTAGTCTTTTCCCTTCTCTTCTGTGCTCTGCTTGTCTTTCACCTTGCCTTTTCCCTGTTTTCACTGGGGAATGTGGTCCCAAAATCCTCAAATCAGGCCTGCCCTGAAATTAAGCTGTTGATTCCTAAAATAATGCGCCGACATTTGTGTTTCAGCATCTAAGTAGAAATTGTCTGATTTTCAGTAGAATCGGTATTGCAGTTTCTAGGTGTCTATTGGGTTTCTGAAAAACCAGTCATTTATGTGGTATCCAAATTCCAGTACATGATGGGGTCCATAAATCCAAGGAAGGCTGGTAATCTGCATTGAGGTATGTGGAGCAAGAGGTGTTCCAAGCCATGACAAGCCTTTGGTGTAACCCACGCAGATACACTGAATACGTACGTGCATTGCACAGAGTAGAAGAAACTTCAAAAGGTCATGCTAAAAGTGCAGCAAGTTTTAGTCCTGTCTTATCAGACATTTTAACAGTCCTGATCCTGGCCCACTGACAGCACGCCCAGCTATGTGCCAGAAGGGAACAAGGCAAAGCAACTGAGCAATGAAAGCCTACCAGAGCTGGGAGATGATGACAGTGAAGGTATGACCTGAATTTGTTAACAGAGACATGTCAGGGAGAGTGGATTCTGTGACCAGCCATCAAACAATAGCAGTGGTTTGTACCCTGGAGGTAAGGATTGAAAGGCAGGGAGAGGAGAACAGATTTATACCACCGTGACACTGAAACTGCTGTGTAGCGCTCAGGGTAGCAGCCTCCTAGTACTTGGCTTACTACAGTTGTGTCCCAAGAGCTACTTGTGCCTGCCAGAAGCCCTTATGGAAGCACCAGATGAAGGCATGACATGTGAATCCCTGCTGTTACCTGATGGCACCACCGCAGCAAGATGAGCATCTGAGTTTAGGCTCGTTCCATCCGACAGGTTCTTAAACCAGCAACACTTTGCTGTATTATTTGACTGTGTTTATTTGGTGCTGCTTAACTAGCCTGCACTGTCACATATGACCAGCTCTTCTACATTGTCCTCTTCCTGTGTCCTGCTATCTCCAGGTTTTGCTTTCCAATAATACAGTCCCATGGTGAGGTCATCAGAATTACATGGACCTTCTGGAAGCACACAGATGCTTTGGTCTCACACTCATGAGCCTTTTTAAAAGAAACCCCTGATTTCCACACTTTTTTTTTTCTTTTTTTTTTCCCCACTGATTCTTGTTTGGAGAAGATGCAGATGTTTCCCATTTGGCCCATGCCTCCCTATATCCACTGACAGATGCTTGGCAACATCAGTGCTTATTTGCAGCCTCTCATCAGATGTACTGATGAATGTTGTGTTTGCAGCAGTGTTGTCTCTGATGGGTTTTTTAGGCCATTCTATTGTGGCAGGCAAACCTACTCTCATTTTCTGCAAACCAGTGGCTGTGCTGTAGCCGTAGAGTGGTTCCTGAGTGGTTCTTCATTTCTGTCTTGAACAGCCACGGGAGTTGGGCTTTTATCAGGACCAATAGGAATAGATCAATTCACTTCCGAGCATCCAGCAAGGAAATATGAGAACTTTAGAAACAATCTGGAATTTAATCAGGCTAAATCTATACAAATAAATTAAATATGCTCAAGTATGTTCTTTCATACTGAAGCCAGCATGCATGGTACACTCCATGTCTGTGATAATAAAGTGTACTAGCCTGCAGAAGAGGGTGACTGCATTCAAACTGCCTCTTTTGCATGGTTTCTGGCAGGTCCTAAATGCCAACCTGTGCCCAGGAATCATTTGGGAGGTTGCTAGTTGTCATGGACCAAAACCATGTCAGGGAGTCTTTCAGCACTTCAGGAGCATAGACAGCCCAGTACCAGTGCCCCAAAATACTCCCTGATATTCTTGGACTGACTAGAGAAAGATGTATCCTCAGACAGGCCGGGGACAGAAATTAGTCTGCCAGCAGAGATTAAGGTTATGGCAGTGCTGAGTTTGGAAAGATGAAGATTAGAGTTCTGTGCTATTCAAAGTGCAATCTACCCAGCCTGGATTGCTGATCACAACAGGATTGTACAAGGAGAGAATTCAGTTATACAACCAAGAATGATGGCTGATGCCACTGGTGTCACTGAGGAGACCAGTGCCTTCTTTCTTCTTGTTTGAAGAGTCCATGATCTTAATCTGCAGAGTCTTTATTGTTTCTGTAGGAGAGTGTTTTACAAGGAGATAAATGAGTATCTCATGTTTTCACTCTATGCTATTTATTCTGAAAGGTCAGTCACCTGCCCTGTAAATAAACAGAGGATATATCATCATTCCTGCTATGGTGTCTGTATTTCCCATCTATCACTGGGTAGTAAGGCTGCTTTGCCATAGGGATGGAAGCCAGGAGAGCTGCAAGCACCTCTGAGTAGCAGCAAATGATCATTGACTTTCAGCAGTTACCACAACAAACCACATCCATCCAAACAATGCGGGACAGTGCAGACAGGACCCTTAATATTCCTCAAATTATGCCTCTGCATAGCAACTAACTTAGCTGCATGTTCCTTCTGTCTGCATATCAACACAGGAAAATCCAGACTAATGACACTGCAGGTCTTGGACATTTGTATAGGATAAAACCCCAGCATGAAGTGCACAAACAGTTCCAGAACCTGAACGTGCAGCTGCTGGTTCATGCAGGATCGGTGCATGCAACCCCAGACCTTCCTGTGGTGAAGCTGGCCCTTAGGACTGCCTGAAATCTCCTAGGCCCTGTTGTGCAGAGCACAGTCTAAATACCATTAAACAACAGCCTCTCACATATTTACAACTTATATACATAATGCAGGGACTCAGGGATGATATGGAGGCATCAGAGGGGAGGCGATCTATTCCAGTCACAACAGGAGGTTAATTGCAGCCATTTGGGCAGCCCAGCTGATGCTGCCTTCCAGCTCCCTGGCTCTTATGGATTGTGTGTTTCAAACCCTTTGGGCTCTGCTTCTTTCTTGCCACCAAAGTATTTGATTTTTTTTTTTTCTTTTAGCCTGATTGACCTGTCTGGCTTATGTTAGCCTTGGGAAACACAATCCTGGGCCAGCTCTACCTCTAATGACAAGTCAGTGCTCCTGAAGGCTCCCAGGGCTTTGCCCCCCAGAAGGAACAGAATTACTCCTCATACTATAAGGCACATCTTAATTTTCCTAAGCAGGATAGATCCTTCCAGACAGTGATAGTTAATGGCTGCAGAGATTCAGCAGTCCTAGTGTCACTTTAAAAAAAAAGCAAGAAAACCAGGAAATATGACTTTTCCAGAAAAACAAAACAAAACAAAAACAAAAACACCCAACTGCATTTGACTGTTAACATGATGATTTAAGCACAGAACTATAGGAACTGCCTGTTTAAGAGAGAGTTACAGGACTTTCTATTTACTGTGCCAGGATCCTTTTCACAGATAACACAGTCCACAGGACAAGTCCTTCAACCCCTGTGAAGATGGGTTATTGATTTATTTTTTTCATTTAAAATTTTGTCCTTTTTTATCCCTGATGTGTTTTGCTGTTGTTTGTCTGAACTCCACTGGGTTGCACTGAAGTGAACAGACAAGAGATATGTGCTTAGGATTTGACAGGGAATTGCCAGGGCTGGGAGTTTTCAATACCAAAAAAAAAGATGGAAATGCCTAAGTAGTTATTTTAATCAATTGTTCTTTGTTATGAGAGCAGCTCATGGGGTGAAGTAAGTAAGTCAACATTATGTATTAATGTTTAAATGTCTCCTAAATCACTGCTTAGAGTGGACTTTCTGGATTGGGAATCAAACAAAAATCGATACATGAGAATATATCAGCAAGGCCTTTTGGGAGCCCAGCTTGTGTACACCAACAGGAATTTTTTTTATATATAAATGTAGACTTAAAAAAGATTTTAAATGTATTGTGAAGACAGCAGTGAACGTCTCCGAGGCAGTGCATAGGATTCCTGAGGGATCTACCTGACTCCTCTCAGCTGTTTTGAAAACACCAGCAGCAGACCACTTCTCCATGCATGATAAATACACTCTCTCTGCCTTGCATGCCCTTGTATGCACACACACGGAGCAACAATAGTCCAGCCATGTTTAAGGCTCTCATGGCAATGCTCTGTCCTGTCTATTCACCTGCCTTCGAGAACAAAATATTCAGAAATTGTCCCAGGGGTAAGTGGGTATGGTTTTCAAAAGATTATGTGGAAAATAAAGAAAAAAAAAAAAGGCTTTTGCAAGGGAAGTTTAAAAAGAAAAAAAAGAGGATTTAAGATTTTCAAAAGAAAAAATACACACAATCTTGTTCTAAAGTATATTCGAGGTATAAAGGAGCAGAAAAAGGCAAATTACACTGAAGGCTGAAATACAATGGAGATGGGGGATAATCAGCTTATGAGCTGCTTTCATGCAATAAAGCAAATCATGCATAATTTTCAGAGGCACCTTCAGATCTCTCTGCCTTCGAACAACATCCCTTATGTAAGCAGAGGCTCATCAGAGCAGACCTGTACTATTTTCTGCCTTCCATTTGCACCATTGTAGACAACAGGGACAAATCTGATCAGAGTCCTCTATTCTTATGAAAATGAGAAATAATTTCAGCTGCATCTATTGCACGCTACATGCTAAGTTACAAATCATTTGCTGTCTGTAGAAAAGAGGGCTAGGTGACCTCCTACACATACAGAAAACAATCGTGTTAAAATTTTTCTCAAAACCAGGACAGTTGTCCATGTAGAGTTCATCTTCACTAACTGCTTGCAAAAGAGGGATAATTCTGCTCCTTTTTTTTTTATATTTTTGCTCCTGTCTAAATATTGCTGCAGCCCAAAGTTTGGAAGCTTGAAAGCAGACCTGAAGAAGAAAAGTGGAGCTGAGTGTTTTCTCCTTTGCTTATGTTCACACTTCTATGGTAGATAATAAACTAGACAAGAAGATAGCCAGAAATATCAACAGTATGTCTCCGCAGGTAAATTTTTGCTGGCTAAGACTGTGTGCAATATAACCCCATTCCCTACAACAGACAGATCAGATTTTATCTCTCATAGAGTCTCTCTGCAGATGACTACTTAGCTCACAAGTCTCACGTGTAAGGCCCAGTGAATCGGAAAAGAAAGAGCCAGAATGCTAATTGGTGCTCTGTACAGGTGAACTTCTAAGCTGTCACTCTCAAAATCTTGCTATTGGCAAGAATGGAGCATACCTCACATAGATATGGAGTTATATGAAGCTGTTGTTAGTCCAGTTAAAGTTTTCATAATCTAATAGTCCAAATGATGAGTCCAATCATCACATTATACATGCATAATTCAAATTAATACAGAGAAGTCTCAATAATGCTGTTAAAATTGTTATTCAAAGAAAAAAAAAAAAAATCAAAACAGAAAAAAAACACCAAACCAAACAACAAAAAAACCCCAAGCCTAAACAAACAAACAAACCAAAACCCACACCACCAACATTTTGACACCTAACTTGTTTTTTCAGTACTGTGCCCATTCTTCCAGTGCCTGCCTGACTCCTACAGTGGACTGCTTCAGCCTTAATCAGGAAGACTGGGAAGTGAGTTGTGATATGTATCCTGAGATGTCTCCCAGAAGTAGTATGATACTTGTGGTGGGTCTTTCTTCATCCTTTCTTCTGGGAGGCTTGTGATGTTGATACAGATGCTTTGTTCTTCCACATTTTTAGGTCTGCTGAGCTTTATTTTTATACATTTTCTTAACACGTTCTTGCTTCTGATCATGCTGTTATTCAGTCTTCCAGTTTTTGTTGTTACCTCCAAAATTAGTGTTACCTGGGCAACATAGGGCTGTGCTTCTGCAGTGACCATTGATTGATCTTTAAGATTAGCATTTACATTCTGGGACCTCTGGTGTCATTCCATGTCTGTACTCTTCCACATCACATTTTATTTTGAACTCACAAACTGTTCAATCTACACTGTAACTGTTTATTATCACTGTAAACCAAAACTGATCTAAAACAGACATAGGCCATAGTTACCTGACCGCTAGAAAATTGCTATCCTTCAGAAAAAAAAAAAAAAAAAAAGGTTAAAACCAACTCAGCCTGGGCAGGCCAAGGCAAGTCAGTCTGGACTGACTAAGCCTTGATGGTCAGGTCAATGCAAAGCCTGTGGAGTTGAACTAGTAATAGCAGAAATTATAGTTACTGGGCTGCAAAGCCTTCCTGCTGTACATATGTTAAGACTTGAATCCAAACCCCCTGTCAGACAGCTCTACAAAGAGATGCATTTTGTGACATTGCCATGGGCAGGTCCTAATCATCCAATAAGCCCTTATGACTCCTGCCTCAAGTATTAGTTCAGCTGTTGCACCAAACTATGTGTGAGTTCACATTACAGGGGGCTGCTCCTTGACTGCTCTCTTGCTACTTGTGCCTAATGCTTTAGTGAGTAGCTCTCAGTCATTGGATCACCATGAGGATTGTAAAATCTCCCCCTGGAAGCAGGCACTGTGATTTTTCAGCAGTCGTTTTCGATTGTATTCACAAATACAGAAGTGTTATACAGAAGAACAGCTCCCAGAGTCTTTGACCAAGAAACCTCTCAGTGAACCAGAAGGTTAATTAAACATCACATACTTGGGCTCACTAAGTGCATATGAATTGAAGCTATCCAAGAAATGAACTTTATTTTCCCACACCTATTAAGTTGCTGGTATTTGTCTCCAGTTCATATCGAAGTGAAGTCAAGATTAAAAAAAATATTCCTTAGAGAGCCTCTCCATGCTATAGTTAAAACCACAGAAGCAAACAAATAAATGAAACCACACTGGTGATTTAGAAGCTTCCCTGGAATTCAGAGATGAAAATACCTAGAATCACAGCATTGTTGACATTGGACAGGACCTCTAGAGATCATCTTGTCCAACGTCCCTGCTCCAAGCAGGGTCAGCTAGAGCAGGTTGCTCAGGGCTGTGTCCACATCCCTGCACTGTCTGACTCATAGCACAACTCAGAGCTCCGGGTCACTGGTCAGGCTGATGTGCAATTTGGCCACAGAAATCCTTCCATATAACATTCCTTCTCAGGCTTCCCAGAGATGGCAGTGCTAATCTTTAGATTCGTCATACGTTCCTGCATGGATACGTGCAGAATGTGGAAGAAGAGTCACCAGCCTTATAAATCCCTATATGCCTTCGCTCATCCTTTGGTATGGGGCATGACCTTACCATTTCTCTGTGCGTAAGGACTGGCTGAGACCCTGCAAAGCCAAGAGCTTTCTGACACAATGTCACTCTGTTTTTCCTCCATTGTGCTGTGACTTCTTTCGATCGAATATCGCAGTTTGGTAACATAGATCTGGATAGTTTTCTCCTTGCCCTGAAAGAACGCTGTCATTTGCACTCTTAATGCCTGGAGGACTCTCTGATGTCTGATACAGTTTATATGATATACTCAGGAGATGGGCTGATGTCCCTAGACTGTCATACGACTACAGTGCTACTTATAACGGGTACAGTGATGTCTCATTTTAGATATGACAGTTTCTTCTTCAGCTGACTCACTGGATCACATTGCATTCTGGGTTTTGATAAAGCAAGAGGCTGTTAAAAAAAATGTCCCTTCTTCTGTTTGCCGTGTTACTGTGTTGTCTTATGAAACTATTAGCTGATGCTAATTATTCTTAATGCTAATATTTAAGATATAGTACTCAAGCTAAGTAATTAGAAAAGCATCTATGCTTTATTAACTAAAACTGCTAACAGGCACAAACATATGCTCACTTGTTAAAACTTTCTCCAGTTTTCTGCAATTTACCAGTGTTCCCAGAGCTGTCTGGTGGCCAGCCAGTGCACTCTGGAGTGAAGCTGTACCCTCATCCAAGGCATTTGAGTACTCTAGTGATGAATGCTCACACTGAGAGTACTCACAAGCACCCGTCCTCTTTCAAATTACACGCACATACAGGACTCTGGAACTATATGAGCTGACACCAAAAACATACCCCTCCAAATTCATTACTGCTGAGTTTGCAAACAACAGTTAAATCACATAGATATTTCAGTTGTAAGGGTGCTTGAAGATTGACCTCCAGATACTTTGCTCTTTCTTAATATTACTCTTAAGCATATCTTCTGCGCTGGTAATTATCTGCTGGATCCATTTCCCTAATCTTATGCGGAGAGTTGGACTAGCTGGACATATACAAGATATATCCACATCTACATCTGTCTGGTCTTTGGTCAGATCTCAAACTGTAGCTGCGCATCAACAGGCATAAAAAAACTTCCCCATGTTCTGCAAGTGAAAAGTGCATTTATTCTTATTAATTGTACCGTGATCCTGACAACCAGATGTCCATCTCCTTCATCAATATCCCTTTATTCTACTAGAAGGGCTGGATTGATGTCCAGGTACATAGGGGATGGCTTCTCTGTACTCATCTCAGAAGTCCTGAGAAATGAATATTACAGCTGTTATATTCCTAACCCTCAGCATTTCAAGCAGGGCTGCTTTATGCTTCTGGAGCTTTACCTTGATGTGATTGTTCCTCGCCTGTTTTCTCCTTTGTTTGACTGTAGCTTATATTGGTTTTTTGCCTACCTGTTCTCATGAGATTTACATCCTTGGCCAGTCTACTTGTCTTCTGTATTCTCTGTTTCATTTAGCCTAAGCCCTTATATTCTTTCTCATTACTTGCTGCCATTTGCATTGTTTAGACAAAAGGTCCTTGACCAGCTCAATGATTTTATGACAACACTTGCAGGAGCTTTCTGCATAGGTTTGCAGGTGGTCTGAGCAGACCACTGGTTGATCCAGCCATGGTTAAGTAGAAATAGCTTTTGGCATCTCCATATTTTTCCCCCTGTCCTTTGCTCTTCTAATTCAGCCAAATCTCTGCTGTCTCAGGAGACGTATAAAAAGCCCTCCCCAAACCTGTACCTTCTGTACAAAGAAATACACTCTATCCATCTTTGAAATTGAAATTACAGCTGAAAATCACTGTCTATTCCCATTGGAGTAATACAGGATTGATTATTCCACACAGGATATTATCCAGTCTGACCATAAAGGACAGGAATGATAGCTGTTTTACTGCTTTTCCTGGGAGACTGTGCCACATCCTGATCAATGTCTTTGTAAGGAGTTTGTGCTGCTAATCAGATTCATCCTTTCAATTTTAAATTCGGCCTGTTACTCCGAGTTAGTTTCCTTTGTATGGCTCTTAATTAATTCATCATTATTATTGTTGCTGTTTACATTAATGAAGTAAGCAATGGAAATACTTGGCTCCAGTATAATGTTTGCTCTTTTATATGTGTGTAATCAAAATCTCCCTTGCATTGAAGATTTTATAATCTCTTTACGACTTAAAATAAGAGGCTGATGCAAACACTGAGGACTTATAAGACAAGGTGATGGTATAACAAATTCATGTCACAAACCAGTCTCAAAAATAAGCAGTTGGTCTTTCTGAAACTGCTGTGTATTCCCTGGTTATGAAAATATTTAAAAGCTTATTCAAGGCTGTAACTGCTGTCCTTTTGTGTTTATAGAGTCATAGAATCATTAAGGTTGGGAACAACCTTCAAGATCATCAAGTCCAATTGTCTACTAAACATTATCAGGACCACTAAACCATGTCCTGAAGTGCCACATCTGGATGTTTTTTAAACCCCTCCAGGGATGGTGATTCCACCCCCTCCCTGGGCAGCCTGTTCCAAGGCCTCACCACTCTCTCAGCAAAGACATTTTTCCTAATATTCAACCTAAACCTCCCCTGGCACAACATAAGCCCATTTTCTCTTGTCCTGTCACCTGGGAGAAGAGACCAACACCCACCTCACTCCAACCTCCCTTCAGGTACTTGTAGAGAGCAGTAAGGTCTCCTCTCAGCCTCCTCTTCTCCAGACTAAACAACCCCAGTTCCCTCAGCTGCTCCTTATCAGACATTTTCTCCAGACCCTTTACCAGCTTTGTTGCCCTTCTCCGAACTTGCTCCAGCACATAGATAGCCTCTGCCCCAAGAAGTTCACAGTCTAAGCATGGGATTATCAAAGACATAGACATTGCTGCCTCAAGCACTACTTTCCTAGGTGGTACCCGTGCTTCTTTCTGAAACAAAGGAATTGGTCTTCAAGTATCTTAATAAGGAGTTCAATCCAGAGTCTAATCAGGTGATCCACATTGAAACAAGACTGGATTTTGAGTTATAACAGTGTAAGATTAGAGAAACAGAGAGATGCAAGGTCAATGTCTCTGTCTGTCTTGTTTGCATAAATAGAGTCCGTTACAAGCAACCCCACCTTACTCATGTGTTGTTTGATCAGCCTCAACTCTTGGCTGAGCTGTCCTTAGATTTCTGTTATGGTAAATGGACAAATGGCAAGACCCCTTCCCCCTCTCCCCTCCTTCCTCCCAGGCATCAATAACATTGTTTTTCTGGATAAACTTCTGCATCCCAAAAGCTTCCTTAGAGCATACAGGTTCTCATTTTGTCTGCTTGCATAGGTCCATCAAGCACCCAGACCTTACAAAATTGTGTTTTAGTTGTCTGTGGCTGCAGACATCTGCAATGAAAAAAGCAGCCTCCTTTGGCACAAAACATTATCTACTTATTCCTGTAAGGTACAAAGCTTTCAGAACGAAGTCTAACAACCACACTCAGGCTAAATGCATGGATATTAAGTGCACCTTCATAAATTTGCATCCTTTCATCCTTTAGAGTTAGAAACGTCTCGCTGTCACCACATCTTTGTCGCCCTGCCATTCTGTGAGACAGGCAGACTGTCAGCCTTGCACTAACTCACATTAGCCTCACTTACCCAAATTCCTCCCTTTCTTTCAAGCACTGTTAAAATTTTAGGCCTCCTTTGATTTTTATGTCATTTTTAGCTTTGGAAAAGTACCACTTTCTAGCTGAATGGAGTCATCTAGATTGTGAATAATATGTCCCTGTAACTCATGGCCAGCTGTTGCTATGTAGCTCCGAAGCTATGTACCTGAACAGCTTTATCTATGAGATGGCTTTATCTTTCTTGCTTGGTACAGTGCCTTTTTGCTTCAACCTGACTGGAGAAAAGATAAAAAACCCCAAAAAAACCCCAAAACAAAACAACAACTACCATCGGATTATCAACTTAATTGAAATTAATGGTGCATAGAAAGAAGAGCAGGTCAGCACAAGTTAAATAATATTTGGATAAGTTAGGTGCCTGCAAGACAGCAGGGACTGATGAAGTATGCTGTGGGGTACATCAGAACTATCAGAAGCCATCATTGCATGCTAAGAGATTATCTTTAAAAATATCATAGAGGAAAAGCACTAGAAGAGGGGAAAAAGGGCAAACAGTACTATCTTAAAAAGAAAGGTGAATTCCAGATGAGTCAGCCTACCTCCAATGCTTGGAAAGAAAACAGACTGAATAATGAAACAGTTGATTCAAAAGCACCTAAAGGAAAGGACAATGATAAGAAACATCCAGTGCTGGTTTGTCAAAACCAGATTGCTTACATCCAGTTGAAGACAGGACAACTTATCTACTTAGTAAGGGGTAGCAGAAATCACTGACATTTCCCACAACTATTCTCCACCATCATTATGAAAGTTGTAACTTCTCCAACATCTCACGTTGCAGAAATGTGCTTCTATGACTTTCAGCAACACCCTCTGGGTAGACTCTGAATTTTTAATTTAGTTTAAATTTTAATGATTTTTATTTTCTTTCAAAATTTGTAGCCTAATATACCACTTTATTGTACTTCTGAGTTAATGTAATGGTGATAAAAGTACTTCCTTAAGATCCTTAAGATCTACCTGTTTACCCATTCAGTGGTGTCAAGGGAATGAATACAGCCTCAGCACCATAAAAACTCTCTAGAACAGATGCATTTCTTGGAACGAGAACATTTCGTCAGGCACAAGGAAAAAGAATGCTCATATTCCTCGAGAGAAGAACATCCAGAGGCAACTCAAACCATACTTAGCACCTGTATGTGGACAATGGAGGTGAGCCCTGGGTCATCTGTGGAGAAACAATCTATATAGTCAACAGAGCAGAGCAAGCAGCAAATAGGAGAATTACTCATTTCCCATGGAGTTGCTGACATTTGTACCACTTGGGTGATGCCCCTGTAATCTGTAAACTACAGATTACAGTTGCCAGGCAGGGTAATCAAGGGTATCTCAAACGGAGGCACATTTCAGGGGGTGTATGTGCCATACCTCCAACAGCTAAGAGATCTAGATCACAGACTGGCAGAAAGACCTCCACAGGCTCCTTAGTCAAGACAGTCAGTAGCTCCTGGCAAGTCATTTAGCTCACCCTATAACAGACACCAGGGCTCAGCTCTGTTGTCCACAGTTAGCTGACTAATATGGCTCAGATTTCTTAGCAGGCTTCCAGACTGGGCTGGGAAACATGATATGGAATCTAATGAAAACCCCTGCCTTCTGGGACTGGCATCCAGAGATGAGGTGGAGTTCCCTGGGCAGCTCCGGCCACTCCAGATGGCTTTCCTTAGGCAGCTGAACCTCACCCTAGCTCTGGAATGGCTACATTAAGCCCTGCTGACAGGCAGACACCTGTTTGTGAGCACAAAATTCATCTGAGATGAATTCCATCTTTGTTCATAGCTTCATTCTTGAACTGAAATATGGCACTTGCCCTTAATGCAAGCCTGGAGAGTCCCTGCAGGGAATGGGCATGGAGAAGGCACACCATCATATAAAGAAGCTGCAAACAAGGTAGATGGAACTTAAGGACTTCTTAGACACCATCATTTACTTAGGGCCCCAGAGGCAGTTATTCACTGAACCTGGCAGGGTGGAGACTCCAAGCAAGGGCACTAAGTCTGTTGCTCAGAACTCCTCTGTAGTAAAGAGGTCAACAAAAGGGAGGGTGCCCAGAGCAGAGCATCAGGAGAGATACAGGTCCTGAAAAACATGTCTGATGAAGATAGAATTAAATGTCTGGGTCTGTGGGTATGTGGATGTACATTAATCACCTTCAAGTGTCTAAAAGGTTGATATAAAGAGAACTGTGATCCATTGCTCTTTGTGCCCATGGAGGGAAATAAAATAAACCTCACGTGTCTTGGTTTTCAGCAGAGAGACATATGTTAGCTAATAGGAAAGGGAAAACAGACAATAAACCTTCTAAGAGGAAGGTTAGTGGAGCTCTTACACGGTTTGCCTCAGAAGGCAGTGGATTACAAGATAAGAAGCTTCTAAGATGTTACACAAACTTCTGCTAGTGGTGGCCAAGATTTAATCCTGCAGTGTGGAAGGGTGACCTCATCCCTTCTAGTCCTCCACTTTCTTGCTTTTATAATTGTAATTCATGCCTTGCATCAATCATTTAATTTTGTTGTGTTAGATGGGGACACAAAACTGATCAAGGAAATGAGGAAGCTCCTGTGCTTCATCCAAAATAAGAAAATCACGTTTCCAGTTTAATGATCTTTCATACACTCTATCATCCTTACTACTATTTAATGAACTCCTGATAGCACTGATGGGACCACTATCTCTACAGAGCCTCCCTATAAATCCTCCCAGTGGACCTGCCTTTTGGCCTGACCTTCTCTACAGCACAGGCAGAGGGATCAACATGGTAAAACATCAAGGAAGTGCATGGGCAGGAGGAGGAAGAAGGGGAAATGACAGAGAGTGGAACTAAGTAAAAAAAGAGAGGGAATTGGTAGGAGAAGCGATGTGGAGATGCAGAGTAAACAATACCATGAAAAAGGTAGTAACAAGGAGAAACACCCTGTGGTGAGAAAAAGCAGGGAGAAAGCATAGAAAGCTGTATAACAAGCAGGTCAGATGTTGCATTAGCACAGTCCAGTGTATTTCCCTTGACAGAGAGGAAAATGAGAAATTAAACCTTTTTTTTTTTTTTTATTCAGGAGGACCAAGGTAAAATAGGCATAATGTACCCAGCCATCCACTGTTTTTTTGAGCAAGACAATATCTGAATATGAAACATTCTTGCTATCCCAAATAAGAGGTACATGACTATGGATGGACTAACCATCAGATGAAGAAAGGAAGACAGAGGGGTGCCCAGGAATCAGTGAAGCTCCCATGTGTTCCTCAGATTGCTTGAAGGCCCACATGGGTCACACTGAAGCACAGGACCAGCCTCACTGCCCACGGTGCACAGCTCAACACAGGTCTGATGCTGAGCTCACGTGCTCATGGCAAAACAGGCCATTTTTTCCTCATGTAACTGGTGAAAAGAGACTTCTGCCTGTCAGGCTGAAATGATTCATCTCAACTCAGTGGCTTGTCTTTCAGCAATCACTGCCTTTCTCCAGGGCTAGCATGATTGCAGGGCATACCATTCCCACATGCTCTCCAGAAACACACTCATTACTCCCAGGAAAACATGATGCCTGAAAACACAGCCTCTATTGCTTCATGGTGCAGAGCAGCACCGGCAGCCAAAAGGCAGATTGCAAAGGTGACTGGCAGAGAATGGTTGTCTTGGACAGACAGCATCAGGCTGTTACCTTCAGTATATTCAGATGTCATCTACAGCTCAGCATGGTTTACAAGGTCCTCACACAAGCTAAGTTAAAAAAAAAAACCCAAAAACAGGCATTAGAAAAGCGAAATACTACAACAAATAATACATAAATACAAACAATATATAAATAAAAAATTAGAACTAGCTAAAGACATATATATAATATATTAAATACTATGTCAAAAAAAAACCCTTCAACTTGATACTCAGAGATGGACCAACAGGTATGGAGGGTCACAGTCACCCTCCTCTGTACAACAATCTTGAGAACAGAAGAATCAGTACATGAAAAATTCATTATCTTTATTAGGAACTATGCAAAATGACAATTTTTTTAATTCTCAAACATTACCCTGTCGTGTGTGTATACTGAGCTCCCACTCATCACAGTATTTCTGTATCAGGCATATGGATAGTACCAGATCATTCTCAATGACTCACTATTTACATGCAAAATGTCATGAACATCGGAGAGTGTTTTACACCTGGAATGCTATATTTGGCAGCACCAAATGAGTCAGTTTTGCTAGCAATGTTAGCAACAGTAGGAAAAATAAATGGCAATTTTAATTACATTTTGTAGATATTTTACAGCAAGAATTTCTATTTTGGCAAATAAAGACATCTGGAGTCTAAATATTTTACCTTCTCTGCTCCCACTGCTTTAGGATGGCAGGGAAGGGACACCAGACATTGCTGTTCCCATATGTATTTGCTGTGTAATTTGCAGAGGCCTCAGGAGAGTAACCCAAGTCAGACACCATGGAGCAGAACAAACAGCACTGTACAGTAGTCACAGGAGCAGGGACCTGCTGAAGGCAGGTGATACTGCAGAGGTGTATTTTAATGTGAGATTAAACTGTGCACAGGAGAGGACTTGCCAACTGCACGAGTTCATGTCTACCTTCCAGAGTCTTCATAGCCTGGATGCCAGGCTCTGGGCCACAGAGCAAACACCAGCCATGCCCATGCAGCATACAGGCAGGAAGGTTACAAGCAGATAACATGTAAGGCCAAGCTTCTACACAATATGAATGCTCGTGTTTTCCCTGATCTGACAGATGCGATGGTCCCAAGCCTGTCCAATGAGATGGCACAACAACAACAACAACAAAAAAAAAAAATCTATTTATTTACAAAACCTTGCTCTTTCTAACAGAAAAGCTCACAGTTTTGCTCTGCTTTGTTGCTAAGTACACCGACTACTATAAAAAAAAGTCATCATGGGCTGGAGGCTATCCATAAGGGACATTACTTTAAAGGCTTTTTCTCCTCTTACATGAAAGAAATCATTAGATCCCACTGCAGAGCAGTGAGGAATACCATCTCCTCTCCTGAATTTATGATTTGTGAGCTAATGCTCTTTCTAATTGAAATGGTTAGTGACTAATGAAAAAAATAAAGGATGCAGCCAAGCTTGGCTATACATCGGAAAGTTCATCAATATGCATTTTCCCATGACACTGAAGGATTTTTCCCATAAAAAGGCAGGAATCAGGCTGTGAGATATGCAGTCATGAGGCAGATATCCTTACCCCATTTACACTGAACAGTCACTATCACAAACTATCCCTGGACACTCCAGAATCTGTACCTCATACTTTAAAGACCGAACCTGGAATAAGTATTTCATCATTCCCCTAAAGTTCCTCCTTTAGCTTCAGTGAAGCTGTGCTTTAAGATCTGTCATATCAGATCTCACATGGGAAAAGATCTTCTCTTGGGAGATGTGGATGTCTATGTACATTTGCTTTTTAACCATGGATGTGGGAACAAGCAGGTCTACTTATATAGAGTAGTCCTTTGTTGCCACTTATGAAATTGGAAACAGATGATTTTAACAACATTCAACAAACATTGTGTTAAAGGATTACTTAATTAATTAATTTCATTGCATTTAATTAAGTGAAACTGGGGGAAGAGGCAGACATGAATGGCAAAGCAACTAATTTCCTGGGCCAGAACAATCCCCACTATCAACACAGGCTGGGGGAGGAGGTGATAGAGAGCAGCCCTGAAGAAAAGGACTTGGGGGTGCTGGTAGATGAGAAGCTGGTCATGAGCAGCCAGGGTGTGCTTGCAGCCCACCAGGCCAATCGCCTCCTAAAGAAGTGTGGCCAGCAGATAGAGCGAGAGGATTCTACTGCTCTACTCTGCTCTGGTGAGACCTCAGCTGGAATACGGCGTCCAGCTCTGGAGCCCTCAGCACAGGAAGGACATGGACCTGATGGAGCGGGGTCCAGAGGAGGGCCACGAAGATGATCAGGGGGCTGGAGC
>JAAGNO010031114.1:54736-79389 GCA_033439905.1 Ceryle rudis
GTGGTGGAGCACTGGAACAGGTTGCCCAGGGAGGTGGTTGAGGCCCCATCCCTGGAGACATTCAAGATGGGGCTTGAGGAAGCTCTGAGCACCCCGCTCTAGTTGAGGATGTCCCTGCTCTCAGCAGGGGGGTTGGACTAGATGACCTCTAGAGGTTACTTCCAACCCAGACATTTCTATGTTTCCATGTTTCTAATTTACTCCCATTTGGTTGAGTCAAAGCCCCAGCAGTATCGTATGTGTCATTTACCTGACTCAGTGGTGCTAAGAAGCCTTTTGCTAAACCCATTTTTTAGCTGAAAGATTTCTAGGGCACAGCAGGTTGTGTAATAGACAGAACTTGGGTTGAGCTGGATTAAGTGAAGTCTTTAACTCGTTTAACTTATCCCTGATTAAACTTTCTCTTAAATAAAAACTGTTTGACCAAACCAGGCATATGTGAACTAGGAATCACACATCAAAAATAAAAAGCAGTATAGAACTGGGATTACTTGCCTGCATACTCACATTCTCCTTGTCCACCTTCAGGGTTGTTGCCCATATAGTTACCCAGCCTTGGAGGCTACTCATTGCCACACAGTTGAATCCAAAGGTGCTTGGTATCTTCCATCTGGAGGTCTTGCATTTTTTTCCCCCAAACGCTACCAGAAACTAATGCAAAGGCTCCTTCTCCAGGCTAAGTGTGCAGTGGAGGTCTGTATCTGTTAGACTTTTTAGCTGAAAGATCATCAACAATCTCCTTTGCAAACACAAATCCTCTTTGGATCTCACATATAGGACACTGAAGAGAGACAAACCATCTCACATTTGCATGAACATGGCTTTGGCACAGACTTGAATGCTACCCATTGCTGCTTACCTCTTACTGTGCGTTTCATCACATCATTTTGGCAGCACTTTCCCATTCAGAGCCTGTGCTGACTTTGGAGCTAACATGAGCAAGGGATTCTTCCCAAAAAGCAGTCTGGATATGCCCACCCTACTCACCCACATAAGCAACGCTCAGCCACTCTCCAGAAGGCCAGAAAACATCCCTTGGCACATTTTATTTGCTGACAGAGATGGAGCTAAGGAGGATGACTGATCAGATAATTAGGACAGTATCCTTTTTATTCCTCAGTCTGGTAAACAGAAAACTAAAACTGTGTCTCCCCTCCCATAGGATGCTGTTGGGAGGATGCTGGTTTTCCTTATTCCAAGCTATTTAATGTCTCACACAGCAGATTTCCTCCCACCATTCTCTACTGCCACCTCTATTTCTAACCCTGCTATCAGGGTATGCATTAGCTTTGCAGTGCCACATTTAGTATCAAAGATGAGAGCTCAGGGAGTGAAAAGAGGGAGGAAATTCTTCTGATGTGACTGGAGAGGAAATTCTGGTAAAGTAAAACTTAACCAATCTTCTGAAAGGTATACTTGAGGTAGAGGTAAGCTTAGTGCCAGAGTAGTGTCAAACTGTATAATTTCTCATGCCTTTACAAAATATTCCCCAGATCTGCTCAGGGACTTCTTGCATGGACCTGTCTTGAGCCACTCTGGTGCCACACAGACACAAAAATCTGCCATGGAGTTCAAGTTGCTCTGGTATGTATTTATCTCAGTCTATCCCCAAAGGATGGGTTTGCAGCCCTTAAGGAATCTTGAATTCGGATACATTAACCCCAGTCACAAGAATGACAATGAAGTCAAAGTAATCAGAGCATTGAAAACTGCCGTTGAGTGCAGAAATATGCCTGTTTTTCCATGAACTGCTGCTCTGCATGCTGACCCTCCACCACCTTCTAGAGTCACTTCCACTGTGCACAGAGAAGTAGAGGGAAATTGGAGATGAACCTTGTTAATGTCTGGAAACACCACACTCCAGACCTTATGGCTGCTCTAGGGATCTGCTGCTGCTTTTTAATCTGATCAATAACCAAGGTATGCAAGGGATTTTATCAAAACCACATATATATATACATATCTGTCTGTCTGTCTGTCTGTCTGTCTGTCTCTATCTATCTATCTATCTACTAATCTATATATACACAAATGAGCTCTTTACTGCAAGTGCCATAGCCCAGTGTGCCATAGATGCACCAAAATACAACACTGGACATGCAGCTTCTGGGTCTCACTGAGCTCCTCAGGAGGATCCATCTGCATGGCAGGAGCTTGCCCTTAGAACAGGTACTCTGTCAAAAGGGGAAATCAGCCAAAAAAATCAGGGAAATGCAATCTTCTTTGATAAGGTCCTCCCTGTTCTTCCACCACATTTATGCTGGACACAGTATTGATTCAAGCCCATTATTTTCAAGCATCATTACAAGTACAATGAGGAGTGATAAATTAATATTTTAATGTGAATATAATGACATAAAGATACTTTTAAAGTAATTAGATTCTCAGCCTTGAGAGTGTGCAGTGTCTTTTTGCCATAAAGTTCATGTGATGCTGACAGTAGTGAGGTTCAAGACGTGCCAGTGGGGATTGACTGCTGCCTGAAGAAATACCTGCAGAGGACAGGCTCATCTCTCAAGCAGGGAGTACCTGTCTTCAAGATTTCTGCTTGGTCACTGCTTGGAAGGAGCATGAGATTGCTGAGAGGTGAGAGCAGCAGGCAAAGTCTTCATTATAGTGTTGGTTAAGTGTTAGTGCCCATGACTAAGTGACTCAAAATGTAACCCTGTTATTTGCACAGTTCATTTCCCTTCTCCTGGAACAAGTAACATGGGAACTTGTTTCTGCAGTGAGGTGCCCATGGCTTTAAACCCCATTCCCTGCCTAACATAGAGCTGATTACTACAGCCTACTAAGAACAGGTTTGTTATAGGAAACCATGCTCTTGTGTGCCTCAGTTTACCAAAAGCAAGTCGCCAGTTGTTGGGACCCTCTAAAATCTTTGCATACAGCACTCCACAGTCACATCAAGTCTAGTGTATTCCTGCACAAGAACTGCTCTTCACATCCCCCTGTGCCCAGAAATCCCTGGAACAACCTGGGTCCTCCCAGATGCCACAGACGGAAGTGTGAGCATAGGTGAGACCTCCCCATCAAAAGCCAGGCAGCTGTTTACTGTAATACCTTTCAGCTTCTGGATGCTGTTCTAGGAGAGAGGTAGTGCCCAGGTAGCCAGAAGCCAGGCTGCTTTGGTGTCACCATATACCAGTATGATAAATAACTTCATTGCAATGAGGCTCTTGAGTTCAGGCTCTTGGTGTCACCAAATGCTCCTGCTGAAGAACCCCTGCCTTTCCGGCATCAGTCAAGTCGGGACACCAAACTGAGTTCCTCCTTTCTCTGCCCAAATTATTTTAAATAGCCCTCTGGATTTGACCAGGAATGGCTTCTGAATTTTAAATCTTCTAAAAGCTGAACTGCTTCTCTTGTTACAGAGTGATTTATACAAGGGTTAGATCCTGTCATTGGTGTCTCATGATAATTAAAGGCTAAAGTCATGACCAAAATCTCTGGTATTAAGGCTTAAATATCACTGCCTGTGAACTGAAGACAGCAAAAGGTGGCTGAATGGATCTACATGAATACTGAAGTGTCATTCTGCTGAAGATGAGGCAGTAGCAGCCAGGCAACGATTAGGACATGATATGGGGAGGGATCAGGGTGGAGAACAGAGGGGAGCATGTGCCAATTATCTTAAAATGAGGTTGGAGAAGGCTTGAGCTGTAATCTCTCTTTCTGTAAGTGCGGTAACTGCTTGGCTAAGGAGAAACAGCTGAGGTTGCATTGGAGCTATATATTTTTTTTTTCCCATGGTCACTCAAGCTAATACAGTTCAGCTTTGATGAGATGTTTAATCAGCAGCAAAACCTTTTGAGAACCTACATAGAGAGGTTTCCCTGCAGTTTAGACAAAGTATAGCTATCTTGAAGTCTTTAAACCTTACAGATTGTAAGAGCTATTACTATGCAGAATAGGAGCAGTAGGACAGGTTCTGAAGTCCATATTTGGTCAGAGATTCACCAGATATCACTGTAGTGTCCTTGCTTGTACCTGCCCCCTGGATAGAGACTTCTGAGTTTGTTAAGAGTCCAGAGGTTCCCTAAAACTAAGCACAACAAATCCTACAGCTAGACATTCATAATAAATCTAATTCACAAGGAGCATTGTCTCAAGTGGAGGATTCAACTTTCTTACAAGTCTAGGAAGGTGTCCCTCTGCCCTGAACAGAAAAAGAAGGGATTCAGAGCAAAGGATGAGATGAATTACCTTCCCAAGGTCCCTGTACCATGCCACTGACTTCTTGTTCGGCATTTCACTTTGCTGAGGTCTCAGGTGGCCCTAGAGCTTAATGGAAAAATGTGGCGATTGCTGCTTTCACACAGATTCCACCTACGGAGGCCAAAGAGGACCTGATTACTAAATTTCACCTGTAACTATGTAACTATTGGTAATCCCCTTTTAAGCTTTCAAAACCAAAATGGGATGGAGTTTGTGAAGTTGTAGTGGTTTGTACAAAAACAACAGGAGTGAGCTGTTTGCCACATAGCACAGGCTAATGCAAAAGAATTAACCTGCTACCATCACATGTCCACATTGCTCAGAGCCTGTCCAGGGCCCTGCCAAATCCTTAGGGATCAGCTTTGTCAAACACCATGTGCTGAAGTGGTACAGTCGCATCTGCAGACTGCAGTGCCACTTGCTATAAACCCTTTGGGGCAGGTGATGTCTGATTTTTGTAAAGGCTAACACAGAGGGGTACTGGTCTGTGACTGCAGTTTTCACTTGCTGTAGTGGTCCAGATAACCCCCAGTGGTGGTTTAAATGATGTGATGCGGCAGAGGGTAGTTAGTTTTTGTACATAGGTTGTCCTGAAGTACATCGGTAGGTACAGGGTCCATGGTACAGAAGTTGTTCTCTTAAATGGATAACACAATCTTCGCAATGGAGGTCACTCTCACCTTCCCACACAGAGAGGACTGTCTCAGCCTTGTTGTTCTGCCCTGTGCCGAAGGTGCTGTTTCTTCACAAGAAGGACGGCTGATAACAGATTGGGACACACTTTTCCGCTGGCAAAAGCATCTCTGGGGACTCCTTATTTGTTCAACATAAGCAACAACAACATGGTCCTTCCATTTGGTAGTTTCCAAATATCAAACTACTGTTTCCTCAGAGAAATCTTTATTAGCCAGAGATAAAATACCATCTTTAGCAACGAGGGATGATGAATTAATTGCATTAATATTTGCAAAGTGCCTGGAAGATTTAAACAGCTCAAGATGTTCAATTAAATTAATATTTATTATGATCTAGAAGAAGAGACAGATGCCACCACGAGCCAGGCCCACTCCTTCTTCACTGGCAAACGTGATCTTCATATGAGTGGTGAATACCCAACTGGATATGCACCACACTGTTCAGTTCACTGGTGTTGCTAATCACTGGCAACTTTCCTTTTGTTCTAAACAGGATAGTTCCAATGCCAAGGACAGGGAGATGTTAAAAAGAAACAGGGTTGGGGTTTTTGTTGCTGGTTTGTTTGTGGGTTTTTTTAAATAAAAATTTAATACAGGAAGTCAATGTGAGCCTTTGAAGAGGGGGTAGCAGACAAGTGCAGGACAGTTGAATTGTGTACAGAAGATGGTGTGATGACTGGTACAAGTACTTTGGGGCTGGAAGAAGTGTGAAAGCTTAAACTGAGAAGCCACAGAGGGAGCAAAGACATCCCTACAAAGGCTGGGCAAAATGATGCAGAGGGAGTGGGTAGGTTTTGAGGTGTATAGGCAAAGCTGAGTTGAACCCAAAGGTAGTGACAAACATGTTTGACACTGGATGGTGCAGCAGCCAGAGAGAATGCCAATCCTTAGGAAGAGCAAGAGCTGTGCGCACACACAAACCAAGGCAAATGAGTCCTGCTCTTTGTTCAGATGCTAGCTCACTGCAAAGTCCTTGGCAGGAGGAAGACGTATGATCAGCCTTCCATTTCACCTCTGCAGACATCGTTTTTCCCATCTGCAGCACGGCAGAAATTAATATTCCCCTATGGCAGGGGAACTGAATTTTTGATTGCTGGATGATGCTACAGGAATGCAAAGTGGGTTGCTATGAACAAAGTGTGTGCATTTATTTTGTTGCTGACATAGTTTCCCAGGGCAAGGCAGAGGAGAGGGAGCTGGGTGAGGTGAAGGACACAGAGCACAGCAGACCCATTTTCACACCAGACCAAAGCTGCCTCCATGTTGTGCTGACTACTGACCCCCAGGAGACTGTGCCAGATGCACAGGGACATGAGGACATAGCACCCTCCTTGCCCTTCTCCGGGAGTGCTCTGCTGCAGTAAAACCCAGTACTTCTCAGGGATCCTCTACTTGCCTTGGCTGCTGAAGGACACACAGAGATTGAAAAGAGGCATGATGGGTAGTTCATAAATGGGGATGTGGAGTCAGAAGATTTGTCTTCCTTGCTAGGAAGTCTTTCACTGACTCAATAAAACATAGTTTAAAGAGCCATAGGGAATGACCCTCTCCTATGGCTCTGCAGTCAAAGGTGGCACCAAAGGATTTGATTCATCAGATACTGCTTTTGGCCCATAGCAGACCCCTGTGGCATCCAAAGGGAGTAACAATTTAGGTAATTATAATATTGTGGGAGCGTCAAAGAGACTGAGACAGTTTGTGGACATGCTGTACTCATGGGAAAGGCTCCTCAGTGGACCACAGGCATCCAGTGTCTTCTGTATATGAGGTTCCAACATCTCGCCTCCTGGACTGCAGAACTGAGCTGAGAAATACTGAGCCCAGTATTTCTGATCAGAGAAATCCTACATCTTCCTGAGTGTTTCTCCCCATCCTCCTCCCATCTATGCACAGGATGCCCCACCACCAGACCAAGGTGCTATGGGGAGAAAACTCTGACCAGTGCCCAACCTCCTGGGCTGCTCAAGTGTTTCCTGGCAGAGCAGAGAAGCTACACTTACCTAGATTTATATGGCATTAAGGCCATTATGGCTCTAGTCTTTGCCACCTATTAAAAACATAGATCAGACAGCAGATCAGCCTCTGCAGTGGGGAAGTGGCTTGATCAGCAGCATGGGACTGTGAGGACATGGGGAAGGAAGGGGGAGGAATTAGATGAAAACTCATTTTACTGAAATGTAAAAATCTGAATCAATAGCCTTCCCTCCCTACTTTCAGTCAATACTTCCATACCCAAAGACATCACCTGACATTATTCAGCTGCTTTTTAAAGCTCTTTGGTGAATTCCTGACTTCTGCCTGACTCTTAACAGGAATCTCAGTGGTTCTCAGACTCAAGGGACTTCACGGCAGAGAGTGGGCTCTGGAAGATAAGCTAATTCCCAACAGCACCTGCTGAAAGAGCATGTCAGCAGCCTTTACTCTTCTTCAGTGAGCGGTTGAGCTGTGCTTTTGCTCCTGCCAAAGGGCTGCACTCTCTGCTACGTGAAGATTTATAGCAGGTCTCAGATAAATGGAGATGAGTGCTTTTATTATCTATCTGAAACCATGCAAATGCAGAGCGTGGGTTATGAGGTGAGGGAGAAAGGTCTCATTCAGCAAGACAGAAGAGCCAGTTTGGGAAGTAAATAAATGTTGGCACTTCCCTTGTAGATACAGTGAGGGAGGGGGAGGACTGTTTCCACCTGTGAACATGGTTTCCAGAACTGAGAGTAAAAGACCCCAGGGAAATGTAATTACAGAAGTGAATTTAATGAGCAGAAGTCTCATCAGCAAAAAGAAAGTCTTTAAATAAAAAGCGATGGGAAATGGCAGGACACAGTTTAACCCTCAGCACCTCTCTGATGGTGGTTAAAAGTTTCTGTTGAAGTAAGGCAGGGAGTCTCATACCAAAAAATAAGAAAAAGAGGAAACGAAAAGAGTCAGACTCTGAGGAATCAGAGAATCCACGGAGAAACAGCCATTTCTGCAAATTCCCTGCATTACAGATCAAGGGATGGCAGGTATGACCTATGCTCTCTGTAAGATGCAATTTGCCCACGAAGGAAGGCCTCTGAACTGAAAAGACTTACGATCTCTGGCTGTTTGTCTAACACAAAACAAGTCCCCCCAGGAGCCATTGGAGGAAGAATGCTGTCAAGATGAGCAATGCTTCCTTCGAAGTCCAAGAGAAGGTACTTTTATAGCTGTAGACTGAGAAAGCAAGAACAAGATTACTTTTTGAATTTAGGCTATGGACAGTAAAAAAAAAAAAAGAAACTTCATTCCTAGAAGCAAGACTTTTACAAGTTACCCAGTGACTTCAGTGGGACAGCTGACATGAGTAATTACAACTCAGATGCATGGGTGTAAGACCATGGCTAGATAGAAAGCAAGTTCAAAATAGCATTCATTAGGGTGAAGAAACTGAGGTTAGTTTAATCTCTTCTGGCAATTTCCCAAAAGCATCATCAGCAGGGTAGTAGTTTAAGAGATTCATATGGTAATATCTTAAGACATAAATAAAATGTTTAAGGATTTTAATGGAAATTAAAGCACAGCCAGGGACATGAATGAAGATTCTTGACTCTTGTTTACTTCAGTGAGTTGCTATTGCTCAGCACCCAGACTTTGGTGTGTGACGGGATCACACCCTACAAAGGCAAAAGCCAATAAGTAAATTGCCAGCTGAGTAGACACTGTAATGATTAACTTGTATTAATGTAATTAATAGTGAAGCTAATAGCAAAAATGCTCAGAATCTCTTAGTCTGGCACTTTTAAAGGGAATCCTTGGAGCCAGGTACCAAATTGCTTTGCAAATTAGGAGGATTTGGCTCATAAAAAATAAAGCTAAACGCATATATAATCCATCCGTCCTTCTTAAGACAGGATTAGATACACTTAAGACATTCCCAGTATTGGTCTATCCTGTTCTTAAAAACTCTGTGATGGAACATCCCCGTCTTTTTTATTATCCTTACTGTTACAAAACTTTTTCCTGACCTAAGCTCCTTTGTTATGATTTAAGCCCTCTGCTTCTTGCCCTATAGACCCCGGGCAAGGAGAGTAGTATATTCTGATAGTCTCTGAAGCAAGAGTCATTTCTATTTTCAGGTTCTGTTCCTTCAGGTTGAGAAACCCCCGTTCCCCGCATATTTCTTTTTTGGCACTGTCCCAAAAGGACAGTGCCAAAGTTGCTAGAGAAGGAGACTCCACCACCTCCCTGGCCAGCCTGTTCCAGGCTCTGTCACTCTCACAGTGAAGAAGTTTTTCCTTATGTCGAGGTAAACTGAAAAGAGACTGGCCCCTTCTACTCGTCCCCCACCCTTCAAATATTTGTAGATATTAATAAGATCCCCTCTCAGGCTTCTCTTCTCCAGGCTAAAGAGCCCCAGGACTCTCAGCCTTTCCTCCTAAGAGAGATGTTCATCTTTGTAGCCTCTGTTGGACTCTCTCTAGTATTTCCCTGTCCCTCTTGAACTCGGGAGACCAGAACTGAACACAATACTCCAGATGTGGTTTCACTAGCGCAGAGTAGAGGGGAAGTAGAACCTCCCTCGACCTTCTGGACACACTTTTCTTTATGCAACCCCATGTCATTTGCAGCTCTTCAGAAGCAAGAGAAAAAAACCCCCTTTACTACCACATGTAGTTTTTACAGATTCTGAGGACCCACTGTTGTCTCCTTCGGTGTTTACACTTCTAGGTCAACCACAATCTCTCTTGTGCTGCACTAACAGACTGCCCTGTGCCACTCTGGTGTGCCAGGAAGTGCTTGCTCTTGAAGCTGTGACGTAGGACAGGGAGGTCAACTGGACGCCCTGAGCTGTTTGACAAAGCCCATACCCAGTGCCTGGGGACGTGTGCTCACACAGGCTGTTGGATTTCTTCTTGGTACAGCAATACCTAAAGTTTTCAAATGAGAACAAAGGTCCTTTGGGCCAGATACCGTATGGACACAGGGGAAACGACGAAATCTACCCCAAACAGGCAAAAGGAACAATTAATGTTTGTGTTCCCTTACAGGAAACTGATATATGGCCCAGAGCAGCAGAAGGGTCCTGGAAGTATTGCTACCACAAACCTACCCTTTCAAGTGTGTTTCACTTCCCTCTCTGATCTACTGATTGAGTACATTTCCCCTACATCCCTGGTCTGCAGCCCACACCAGCTGCTAAGAGAGTTGCTCCTACAGAGAGGCAAGAAGAGCAGTGGTTCTCCACCATGTCACAGACTTCTCTTTGATGAGACCCAGACAATGACAAGTGAGGGACAGAGCCCGAGCACCATCAGAACATTGCTGATTCCACTTTGGTTCTTGTGTCTACAGTCACCAACTCGGCAATGTGGAGAAGAGACTCCTTACTAACTCTGGGAAGCATCAGCCATCATGGTTTATCATCTTGGGGCTAGCTCTGGTGCAGCCAGCCTCCACAGTAGGACTAATGGCCATGCAAAGGAGGTAGTGACACCAAGGAATTAATTTTCTCATATGAATTATTGGTATAAAGAGATGCCTACACTGCTGAGGACCTGAGATGAAAACCAGAAGTATGACAGCTCCTCTGTTGTTCCCCAAGGGTGCCACGTCTACATGCCCAGCACTTATTCTGCTGTTTCTGCAATGAAAGCATAACTCTGGATTGTCTTTTGCCAGCAGCTGTCCTATATGGATATGCTTGGCTTGATCACTTGTACAGTCAGCCTAAGAATAGCTTCCTCTCTAACATCTGATTTCTCTTAAAGGATAAAAATAAAACAATCAGAGGCTGGAAATAAGAGAGCAAACTGCTGAACACTGCACTGCATGCATCTATGTTTAATGGAGGAAAATTTCACTTTACGAGGGGCACAAGTTATTTATGTCAACCATATTTGGCCTCGAGATCAGTATCTAAGCTGCCACTTCTTGTTCTGACAGCTAAATGATTTTTCATATTACAAAGCGCTTCAGTGCTCTGATCATCCTAGGCAGCTCAACTTTTATCATGACCCCAGTAGGCTTGCAGCCCATAACTACTTTAACTCTCCCAGACAATGCCTAGGAAGGATACAGCCACACGCACTGGTCACAGCCAGGATCATACCCAGACAGCTTTTTGGAGGCAAGAACACAGCTTTGGACATGGGTTGCACCATGTGCTTGACCTCAGTGGCAAAAAAATAGACCTTGGCTGGTGTTAGGGACAGCTTGAGAGTCCTGGGGTCTTTTAGGGCAGCCTAAGAAAGGTGCTTTGCTTTGACATACAAAGGTCACGATGTTTCTGTTCAAGAACAGTGTGGACAGACAAGTTCAGTCTCCTCAGTCTGAGTCCCTGCACTGCCAGTGCAGACAACTAGTCACAATACTTAGCCCAGATGACTTGAGCTATAAATAACACATGGTACCTTTCCTTCTTCCCTCTCTGCACTCTGCATTCAATAAGCGTTTCTCTCATATTGAATCCTCATAGGACATCTGTGGTACATGGTACCATTTATAAAAACAGATTTATTTTTTTTCCCTTTTTGGAAACAAACAAACAAACAAATCCTAAAAAACCCCAAACCAATGGAAAATCAAATGTGATCAGCATTCTGCCCAGGATAATCAAACTGAAGGATTCACTAGCCAAGCAGGACATGCTGAAATCGAGATAACTTTTCATTGGGTTGTGTTTGTTTTGGTTGGGTTTCTTTTGTGTATGTGTGACACACAACAGACCTGTCTCTGCTCTGCCAGGTCACCTGTCACCTTAGTAAGATATTTTTCCTGTTTGAAAAATAGCATAGAGTGTGTTGAAGCCAGATATTAATTGGCATGTATGCTGATCAACACGATTAAAGCCAAACCTTCAACCAAATGCTGGGGGCTGTAGCACAAAAATCTGAGCATTCAGAACAGGGGATGGATATCAGTGCCAGGCTCCTGACAAAACCTGGTCCTGCAATGTCCACTATGACAGAAACGACGTCAGAAGAGAATGAGCACCCTAAAGGTCAACCAGCAGTGCAAGTCAACGATGCAAGGCAGCCCAACACCAGTTCAAGATGTAATGCTGGGAGACAGGTTTGTAAATATATTTGTCTTCAGATTATAGGAGTGGGGAACATGATACTTGGGGATCTGATGCTCAAGACCTGTTGTCAGCAGGAAGAAGTCCTAGCACCTCTAATACCTTGCAATCGAGCCACTTTTTACCCCATGGAGCCACAAGAAAGACACTTCTAATCTTACCATCTCCTTGGGCTTTATCTTCTATGCATTTGCCACAAACCCTTGATCAAAAGCAACCATACTGTCCAAGGGTGGGACAAGGGAATTGCCATCATCTCCACTCCATGCCCAAAACACTGAGCTATCAGCAAACAGTTGGACAGATGTCACACAAAGTGTTTGTGTCTCAAAACTGGAACCTGGGTGCATCCCTCTTAAGTCTCAGTGTGATGCCCCCAAAAAGGGTCTGGTCATCCCCCTTGAAATATGCCATTTGGCAGCTGAGCTTAGCTTGATTTTGGCTGGCAATTTCTCCCCCATTCTTTCTCTTTCTCTCTTTTTAATTACATTTGATTTTTCTTCAGAAGAGAATTCTTTTGTACGGTTATATTTTTATTGGAATTTTAATGAGTCACTTGGCATGACATTAATCACTGAAGATTTAAAGTGTCTTTAAATTGTATTTTCCTTCCTCTTGAATGCCAGCCACACATTTTTGTTTACAGTGAAATGCTAGGAAAAAAAAAAATAAATCCTTCAATCTATTTTCCTCAGTGCTAATTGGGAGTTTATTACTGCTTCATTTGCTTACAATTGAATCAAACAAAAACCTCCACCCTTTCTTCATGGTGCTGCTAATTGAATTGAGTGGGTTATAATGATATTACTGTATATACATAAATGAACATTTTTAAAATAAATAAATGAACATTAAAAATATGCCTCTAAGGACAGAGAATAAGTAGCTGACTGAATACTTTTCTCAAGCAGATTTTATAGCCATTCTCAAAGAAATGTGCACAGCTCCTTTCTGCACTCAGATTAACACAGAAATCAGCCAAAGACAGTACTACTGGAAAGATACGAGGATGGGATTATCCAGAGAACTGAGCACGGAGTGCATCTTTGCAATGGAATTCTGCTGGAATTTTGACACATAATTTCCATGAAACCCAGGGAGTACTGCAGATCTGCGTGCCTGCTGGATACAGCACTACAGTTGACATGACAGCTGTCTTCCCTGAGCATCTACAGAAGGGACCGCAAGCTTTAGCTCACCAGTTCAGCACTTCTTATCAGTTATAAACTTAGGATTTGTTTCATGAAAATTGCTATTTAAAAAAGCCAACACTGCCAAAAAACCCATTTGTTGTATCTGGTGATCATTCGTAGAAAGTGTCTTACATGTTTCTTATCAATGTAGCCCCCAAAAAGCATCTTGCTTCTTCATCTACATCAAGACTAACCACTGATGTTGATCTCCCAGCTTCCTTTTGAGAATGTTTTGGTTTTTTTTTTTCCACATTTCTTTCGATCTGCAAAGTTTTTCTTTCAGATAAAGTGGTTTTAAAGAAAACAATCTTTCCAAATTCATGGAGGTTGTTTGTGTCTCATTTAATCCCTGTTTAACTCTAGTGTTGATCAGATTATGTTAGATAGATACTTCAGAGCAGGCATCTGACAAAGATATCACCCCCTTAAAAGTGAAAAACTGTGCCCATGTTCAGCTTTCCATTTTGTATAGCACTTTTTGGACTAAACTTATTTTGGTAACCACAAGTACATCGCAGCTATTTCATGGACTGTGAGTGCCAAAGCCTGCCCTCATATAATCTCCTTTTAACTCCCAAGAACTCCAGGAATGGCGAGAGGAATACTTGATTTACACAATCATAAGCACATTTATCAGAAGAGGAACGTGACACCTGAAGAAAAATCAAGGGAGATGCAAAAATTTATTTTCTTTTTCTCGTCATATAAGGATTAAAAACTGAAATGTTCAGGCAGTAGATTTAAAGCAAACAAATGAAGCTATATTTTCAGAAAGCTCTTGTCCAAACTGCCAACTTATTGCCACAGGACACAACTGTATCTAACAGTGGAAAACTGTGCACGTGGGGTTTACATACATTTACAGAAGACACGTGAATCCACTATATACAATGGCCTTGATGAAGTCTTCGTCTCAGTCAGGTTAGTGACTGGTAGACACCAGGAGGAAAAGACTCCCTTTGCACTCGCTGTGTTTGAAATATCTTTTCTCTGAATTCCCCTGGGACCATGAACCAGACAGCCCTTTCACAGAATCACAGAATGTTCAGGGTTGGAAGGGACCTCGAAAGATCATCGAGTCCAACCCCCCTGCCAGAGCAGGACCACCTAGATCAGGTCACACAGGAACGTATCCAGGTGAGGTTTGAATGTCTTCAGAGAAAGAGACTCCACACCCTCCCTGGGCAGCCTGTTCCAGGCTCTGTCACCCTCACTGTGAAGAGTTTCTCCTTATGTTTGCATGGAACCCTGAATGCTCCAGCTTGCACCTGTTGTCCCTTGTCCTATCACTGGGCGTCACTGAGCAGAGCCTGGCTCCAGCCTCCTGACACTCACCTTTTACATATTTATAAACATTGATGAGGTCACCCCTCAGTCTTCTCCAAGCTAAAGAGATCCAGCTCCCTCAGCCTTTCCTCAGCAGGGAGATGTTTCCCTCCCTTCACCATCTCTGTGGCTCTGTGATGGACTCTTTTGAACAATTCCCTGTCCTTCTTGAACTGAGGGGCCTAGAACTGGACACAGTATTCCAGATGTAGCCTCACCAAGGCACAACTTGTGGTGGTTCTTATGTGTGCTCTCATGGAGTCTTTAATCCTTAAACACAACAGATGAAGGACACTTTTTTAAAGTTCATTTAAATGCAGAGGTTCTAGGTTAGTAGCTATTTAATCCTGGCCTCATGAGACATTATTGGATTGGTTTTTGGGGTTTTGTGGTGATTGTTTTGTTTTGATTTTTAATGTGAATGACATAGCATGTTTGTCAAAATGAACCTTGCATATAAACGGAAAAAAACCCATGTTAAATTAATTTCAAAAGGATTGGTTTCATTGAGTCTGTTTGTAATTCAATATGGAATTGCTAGTAGAGCAAATCTATTGGTGACACTTTACTTATTGCTGGAACAGCGATCTAAACAAGATGCAATACAGGACATCACTGAATTTTTATGTACTTACCTGTAGTTGTATAATAAAGCATGAGTTATGGCATGAGTGTGCTTATGCACAGTAGTTAATAGTCACTTATGTCAATTTTAATAACACGCAGCATAGGAAGATGCTGCCTGAGTGTTTTTAAAAATAAAGTATGTTTAACCCAATGTTGATATATTTATTCCCTAGAAGCTTGACACTAACTTATTGCTAGCCCCTTTTTGCTTTGGTACATACACAAATTGTTGTTTGCTTATTGTAGGGCTGCTCATCATAAGTGCAGTGCTGTAGGCATTTAGATTTTTTTTATAACTGTGCTGAAACATGTATTTAAAAGCAATTACATCTATATTTCAGAGCAGCTCTGAGAAGAAGCTCAGTTATACCACCAGATAAAGGCTGGTGCGTCCCTTGGTCCTAGTTTCATCCTATCTGACTGTAGGCACCTAAATACCTCTGCTTAGGGAGAAACTGTGCTGAAATCTCTCTGTGGTCAGTGGTAAGGACAGCAGGCAGCAGCTGGTTCACACCTCAACCAGACTGAATTGCCCATAGAAAATGCCTCGTTGTCACCATTGACTGAAGAGTGAAGACATGGAAAGCGGGGAGGAGTAGATACAGGGCCACTACACACTCAAGGCTTTGCTTCTAATTACATGCATTATTTTCTCAAACCTACCCCTGGAAGAGACTAATAGAAGACCAGACCTTACCTGGTGCAGCAGGTTTGTATGGCCTGGAACCCCACCTCCAGGAGCTGGTCGTTGCAGTCAGTAGCATTAATGTAAAGGCCTCTGCTTTGGAGTACTGATAACTGGTCTAGCAGCTGCTAGCAAGCAAACCTAAGGAGAACTAGGTTCTCTGCATGAGCTTCCACGGGACCATGTAGATATATCTTCAGTTCAGAGCTTGGATAACTGAGGAAAGCCAGGATATAATTCTCCTTTTTTTCCAGTATCTAAATCATTTCTGCAGGTCAAAGGGGTAGGATCATCTTCATGAGCAGACATGGATGAAAAACTGTGGGCAGCAACTTTGTTCAGCACAAACATGACTTTTTCAGAGTAGAGTCATGTTATTAAAATCCCCTGTACTCCAAAAAACAAACACAAACAAACAAACAAACTTAATGCTGTGCCTTTTTGACATTATGCATTGGGTTCAACCATGTGTTATGAGGATGAGGTGAGGGAACCACTGAGTAAGTGTCTATGTGATCAAAACAGTCTCTCTTATGGCCTTAGGTGCAATTCATTCAGTTTAATGGTAAACCTCCTCGTGACTTCATCAGTGCTAAGATTTCATGCTGCAAATTTATTTATCTGACTGGTCACGAGCTTTGACCAAAGCATCGTCTTGTCTTCAGAGCCAATCAAGACTGAACACAGCTACGGGTAAGTGCAAAATTCTAACATGTGATTGAACAAGTGACAGCTATAGTCAGGATGGATCCATCCTGGATGCTAAGATCTCTACTGCTCTCTGTATCACCAAAGCATTGTGTTTATTCCTAAGAATGACAAATGAGTTGTACTAGTGATACAGAACATGGCACATATGTAGCAAAACCTTTATGCTGCTCCTGCCTACTCTCATGGTAATAGTTTCACCCAGCAGACAAAAAGATGCACAGAAAGCTTTTTCACACTTTTCTTCAAACGGTGTGAAATTGGAGTTGCACAAAGTCAAAGCACAGAGCTGGTGGCAGAGGTGCTGCTGGCAGGAGGTCTCAGGCACCAGTTGAGCAACACTTGTGGTTGATGCTCTCTCATTTATTTTCACCTTCCTTTACT
Organism: Ceryle rudis; assembly: GCA_033439905.1. Classification (NCBI taxonomy): domain Eukaryota; kingdom Metazoa; phylum Chordata; class Aves; order Coraciiformes; family Cerylidae; genus Ceryle; species Ceryle rudis. Next base: position 71,609 of record JAAGNO010031114.1, read on the forward strand.
GAGGCTAAATGGCTTGATTTTCAAAGGTGCTGAGCCTCCCTGCCTCTCGCTGACGTCAGCTGGAATCATGACTGTGTTTTATTCTAGCACTGAGGGGTCACTTCACCAAGCTACAAAACTAACTTCAGGCACATGACTACACAGACTCTTTCTTTAGCCTCTCTTCATCTCTCAGGCCACAACTCCTTAGTGCGCTCCATTCTTTCCCACAACTGATGCAAAATTACCCTGGGCATTAATCACCCCATCCTTGTTCTTAGAGAGACCACCATAAGCCCTCTCTGAATATTTGTTACCTCGTAGTATGCAGCTCCAAGGCAGTAAGTTTGCGGATGGCATGAAGCTGTGTGCTGTGGTCGGCACACTGGAGGGAAGGGTTGCCATCCAGAGGGACGTTGACAGGTAGGCCTGTGCAAACCTCATGATGTTCAACAAGGCCACGGGCAAGGTCCTGCCTCTGGGGCAGGGCAATTGCAAGCACAGATACGGGCTGGGTGGAGTATGGGTTGAGAGCAGTCTTGAGGAGAAAGATTTGGGGGTGCGGAAAAGCTCAACATGTGCAAGTGCAGCCCAGAAAGCCCCAACCCTATCCTGGGCTGCATTAAAAGAAGTGTGGCCAGCAGGTCAAGGGAGATGATTCTCCTCCTCTACTCTGCTCAGGTGAGAACCCACCTGGAGTTCTCCATCCAGCTCTGGAGCCCCCAACACAAGAGGGACATGGATCTGTTGGAACAGGCCCAGAGGAGACCATGAAGATGATCAGAGGGCTAGAACACCTCTCCTACAAGGAAAAGCTGAGAGAGTTGGGGTTGTTCAGCCTGGATAAGAGAAGGCTCTGGGGACATCTTATTGTGGCCTCCCAGTATCTGAAGAAGGCCTACAAGAAAGCTGAGGAGGGATTTTTTTTACAAGGTCTTACAGTGATGAGGGGTAATGGCTTCAAACTGGAAGAGGGTAGATTTAGATTAGAAAATAGGAATAAATTATGGTGGTGAGACACTGGAACAGACAGATTTTGTCACCTAACTTGAGTTTTACTTGGAAATGACTGCATAAAAATGAACTGTTTGTTCAGACACCAGGATCTGCTCGAAGCCATTGAAGGCAGCTGGTATTGTGGTGTGCCAGTGGTGTTGGGCACCTCAGTTGTGGGTTTTTTTGGGTTGTAACTCCTAGCAGAAAACCACAGCCTTGCAAGTTCCCAGGTACCAGATGCCTGCACGCAGACATAGCTGCCTTCATTTCTTTAATCATACAGTAGCCAGTGATGAACAGTTCCTCCCATGGTGCACCGTATACAGTATGAAGTTCAATGTGATCTCATCAAGTCCTTCTGCTAAATATCACTTGCAGAAAAACAATCTCTACCCCCACCAAGACCAAACTAAAGATGCCATTAGTGTAATCAAAACTGTGACCATCAGCTCATGTGGCCTTGTCACGTTAAACAACACAGAGCAGACAGATTAGGTGCTATGTTTAAATACAAGAAGCAATACATGAATACAAGATAATCATTAGTAGTCAAGGCAACTCATTGTGATGGAACTTTTTGTTCACAACAAATACCAAAATAAGCTAAAGAAGGGAAGAGTCACAAAAAAAAACCAAACTAAAAAACAAAAAACAAAAACCCAAAACCAAAAAAAAACCAAAAAACACCACCAAAGAAGAAAACCAACCAGAAAGTGGAAATTTAGTAAAAGTTACTCTTAATAGTACTTGGAGTATCACATTCTAAACTACGTACAGGAAAATTTGCAAGTTTAAAGATGTTGTTGTGGTTTAACACCAGCCGGCAACTAAGCACCATGCATCTGCTCGCTCACTCACCCCCCACCTTCCAACCCCACCATGGGATGGGAAGGAAAATTGGAAGAAAAAGGTAAAATCCCATTGGTTGAGATAAGGCTAATTTAACAGACACCATTTTGCCAGTGTTTTAAGTGCTAAGGTTAGCATTTGCCTATGATGAATTAAAAAAACCACTCTAATATGTCTCATCATGTGTTTGCCCTCACATGGCTTCATCAGACTGCTGACCAGTAGCCCAGCATCACTAGCCCAAGCCTTTTTCCCCTCAACAGGCACTCCTACTATCCAATGCTTTCCTTTCCTGCTTCTATTTCTTGCTTTTTCTCCTTAAAATCTATACCATATCTATAAATGCTGCTCCAAAGGTGAACCTGAAGCAAATGATCCACACTCAAAGCAGGTTCATTCCTATATTTAGCAACAAACAGTTCTGTTCTGCTGCTGCAGTCTTTTTGAAGAGCTGCACCTTCAAAGATTTCTTCACAGAGCCACTGAGCTAGGAAGTCTTGAAGGGGTGGGGGGGGGTTGTCTACAGTTCAGCGTTGTTAAGCTTATACCTCTTCAGCTTATAGCAGAGGCAGAGCAGAGGGACATTTGCATGGTTAGCTCCGCTTCTTTTCTTCCTCGAAATTGAGGAGAAGGAACACAGGATGAAACATTAATGCCAGAGCTAAAAAAAAAACCCAGCGTCTGCCTGTAAGAACACTCTGTTTCCCATATATCCCAGTTCAAACAAGCACCACGGTGCATTCCATGCCCGTTGCAATGACTAGTACCTTAACACCCCTGTCTGAGTCTTATTTTTTTAATCCCAGAATAGACATGAATATCCATAACCACCCTACTTATAACAATATAACTGCTTTCAATTGCATTCTGCTTACTCGAATCTGCCCCTGACACTTCTGCTGGTGATACCAGACCTCCTATCCACTCCTGACTGAGCTCACTGGTAGTGCTAAATGAACCCAACCAAACCCTCTCAGGAGACACTGATTATAGATATTGGAAGAAGTCTTCTTAATCCATGCACCAGAGATGATGCTCTTGGATGCTGTACAGCCAGTGTTCTAAATTCTGCCCTCCACAAGTTATTAATTTCCATATGGTTTATTAATTTTATTACAGTCATCTATGGGTTGGGCTCTGTGAAGATATTTCATGTGATAAGAGTCCATGGAATTCTGGTTTCACTATTCTGCAGAATAGTCATACGACAATTCTAAACCAATATTAAGAAGATGCAAGTTCCTCAGTACACTCCACATTGCATAAGATGGAGGAAGAAAGTGAACGGTGGAAGGAAATGAGAATGACAAATATTGTTAGTTCCAGAGAAAAGCACTGTGGAGAAGTTTTCAACTGTCTGGAGATTTTAATACAGAGAAATATCATAATGGTCATATGTGTGGGGCACAAATAGCATAAACAGAGTATCTAAATCCTCTGAAACTGATATGATTTTATACATATTAATTAACAGTTTGTTAAAGAGAATAAAAAATAATATTTTCAAGCAAACATTCTCTGGGACTTCTCTTAAAGATAGACATTTGTTCTTCAAGTATCAGTTACATTTTTTAAATTTTATTCTGCCATTTGATATCAGCACTGGTTTTATTCCTCTTTCCTTTGTCACCCCACAGATGTCTGCATTTAAGCAGTATAAAGATATTTGTATATCTCTCTTATATCCCAGTGAAGCCTCATATTTGACTAAGTGGCCATTGATGTCAAAGAGACTTTTGGCTGGGTAAAGATTTCGTGGGCATCCCAGAATTTGGCTCACAAGCTGGCAAGGCACTCCAAGGGCTTTGCAGGCATGCAGCACTGCAACTGCAAAGCCGGAGTTATTGGCTCAAAGAAAAGAATGTTATTCTCAAGGAAAAGAATGTTGCCCTGGGTGTATGAATTTTAGAGTGATTTCAGGATTCTCTGTCTCATTTTTGGTTTTTGCCATAAGTAAGGTAAGGAACTTACCGCTGATGATTGCAGAGAGGTCAGCACCACTGGGACAGCAGCGTGGGGCTGTCTGGAGGTAATAATGAGAATTAAGCTGCCAGGGGCAGCCTTCTTCAGCAGGACAATGGCATCTTTTGAGGGGCAGATGCCATCAAATCAGGCCAATCGTGGCAATATCCCAGCCCATTTTCAGCATGCCATCTGGGTAAGTTGCATGGTACATGCTTTAAAGAAGCCCTATTAGGATCCAGGTATCTTTCACTTTGCTCTCCTGTTTTAGGATGTAAGTCAATGGGTAGAGAAAGCAGGAAGGAATTTCCTTGTTGTCATATGGATGATTTGTGGTTTTTTCCCCATCAAAGCTAGACCTGACCCCCAAAACACAGAGAATATTAAGCATGATGGGCAAATGCTCTAAGATGTCATGTCATGTTGTGCAAAGATAGGAATTTGCTAGGATTTTCAAGTGCAGAAACATCTGCAGAAGTGGGTTGAAGGGAAGTGCTTTGGGTGCACAGATAATTACTGGGATTGTTACATGATGGGGTTATTTTCTCAGTTCTGTGCATGCAGTTCATAATGACTCTGTCCCCATGAAGCGATGCAACATCCAATCACTGCAAGTGAAAGAAAAGACCATTGCCACCTGACTGTCAGCCAGAAGATTCAATGGCCTTTTCACTCCAGAGAGGAAAAAAAGGGATTGTTTATTCAATATTGTTGTGGTTTAAGGGTGAACAGATGGAGTGGGGGGGACAATGATGACAGGTGGTAACTGAGGACACTGAGGAGTAGGAGGGCAGCTGTTATTCCCCCCTCTTCCCTGCCACAACAAGGACATAGGAAGTTTGTGGGAGGTCTCTTCCTTCCTGGGCTCTGGTACCTGTGATGGCATGTCTCTTATTCCCCTTTTTATCCTCCCCTAGGAGGGAGGGCGGAAGGGGGCCAATTGAGAGAAATCCCGCTCTGTGTTTCATGTGGGCTTCCCCGAGCCTTAAACAGAGACAAATATTAATTCCTTTTTGGCCTGTGAGAGATAAGAATCAAGACCTACAGTTCCTGATTATATGGTAAAATAAGTGTTGGTTAGGATTTAGGAGCCCACACACCTTTGTGATTAGACCATGTCCCTGTTCACATCAGCCCTTCAGTTACAAGGAGGGGTTGGTTTGGTTTTTTTTTTCCTTCTTCAAGACCTGTTTTGATTTGGATGCTGAATCTCATATATTTTAAACAGTGGTTTGACAAGATCAAAAAAATGTTTTAATTGATTTGGTGCCACATGGAAGGAAACACATACAGTGTTGTCCAAAACCATAATAAGAGAGGGAAAAACTGTGAGAATTTTCCCCCGTCATATATTAACATTTTGAGTTCAGTGTCCTTGACTTCGGTAAAACACTTTTTATCTTCCATTACCTTACTTTTATTCTTGGAATGAGGCCATATTTCTGAAATTCATGTAGATAAAGCTATTGAGGATACTCAGTGTAAGTGGAGAGCATAATGGCAAACTATAAAAGTAGAAGTTCTGTTTATATGAGTTATGTCACTGTAGCCATTCTGGAGGATACTACCAGCTCTAGAGTATATTACACTGCTGAATGGACTTGGCCCCACTCAAGGTAATCAAGTGTTTGTTCTCTTCCACCTTGTGTTACCGCTCTGTTGAGCTGGCTAGTGTCTATTCTACTCTGAGTGAAAGGGAATGTAGCTTTTTGGAGAACAGGATTTAATGCAAAATTATGCCAGCACACCAACATTTAAAGCATACATATAGTTGGGTACAAATTCATTTGGCTTACAAGCCAAACAGTCTGGCAAATCACGCCAGACTAACCTGATACCTGCTACAACAAAATTACATTTTCTGTCAGCATGAGGAAAGCAGTGGATATTGTTTACCTGGACTTGGAGAAAAGCATTTGACAGTGTTTCCCAGAGCCTCCACCTAGACAAACTGGCAAGCTATAGATTGGGTGGGTGGCCTGCAAAGTGGGTAGGAAATGGGCTAACAAGCTGCACTCAGAGGGTGATAATGTTTTTTGTCAGACCAGCACAAGTGAGGTCCTCCAGCGATTGATACTAGACCTTAAACTGTTCAATGTCTCCATAAGTGACCTGGATGACTAGATTGAAGCACCCTCACCAAGTTTGCTGACAACACCAAACTAGGTGGTGAGGAGGACACATCATGAAGGAAAGCCATCTTACAGAGAGACCTTGTCAGGCTGAAACACTGGGCAAGCGACAGCAGTATGAAGTTTAACAAAGATAAGTGCAAGGTCCAGTTACTGGGGTGACATAAATGAGGAGCCCATAACAGACTGGGACCTGTATGGCTGAGGAACAGTCTTGCTGAGAGTGATCTGGAGGTCCTGGTGGACAACCAACCAAACAGGAGTCAGCAGCGCACTGCTGCAGTGACAAAGGCATGTTGGATCCTGGGTTGCATCTACAGAGGCATTGCTAGCAGAGACAGAGACATGATCGTCCCACTCTGCACAGCACTTGTCAGGCTGCACCTGAAGTACTGTGTCCAGTTATGGTCCCCATAAATCAAAATAGCTGAAAACAGACTGGAGAGGGTCCAAAGGTGGGCCACAAAAATGATCAAGAAGCTGGAGAACCTGCACTATGAGGAAAGACTGAAGGAGGTCTTTTCTCCCTAGAAAAGAGAAGACTCAGAGTGGACTTCATCACAATATTGCAGTACTTAAAAGGTGGCTACTAAGAGAACAGAAGCTCTCGATCACAAGAAGCCACATGGAGAAGACAAGGGGAAATGGGTACAAATGGAAGGTTCATCTCAGTATAAGAAATGTATCCGGTACTCTACATTGCTGTTACCTCCAGTTCTGCCTTCACCTAGATTTTCTAGATCGTTTTGTCACACATTTTTGGTATCATAATATCACTTGATCACCTTTCCTGTTCTCTGAACAACTCTGAATCCTTCCCCAGGTTGTGCAAATCCTCCCTCACCTTTAAGCAGTAGAGGAAGGAGCTGATTCAGTGTCTATCAGAGGACGTTCATCCATTCAGCACAATGGGGCTGCCTCAACATAACCAACTGTGCAATGAGTGCTGCTATATATATATATTATCTTTATTATATTGAAGGCATATTGCTGGGCAGTGGCTACTGATGTCTAACCTGGGAGTTGAAAACATTATCCCGTGTATTTCGTGTGGATATTACTTCAATTCTTCACGGGACTATTTGTTGACGTTGTCCGCAGTTGTACTGGTCTCCAGCCTCTGGGAATCATTTTCAACACACCTTGTAAATCATAAGCATTTTACAGTTATTCCTGGAGCAAAATCTTTCAGATATGAGAAACTTTCATATGTTTCTTCCTGAAAGAGGACACAAGGCGCTGTTGTTTAATGCACCAGGATGGATCAGGGATCCTAGTGCAGGTTTGGTTTTGCCAGGGTGTAATTGTCACTGCACCTTGGCTACTAGCAACCCTTTGAACAGACAACACAAACAAAGGCAGCAGCTCATCTATGAATGCTAATGGTTCAGATCCTCCTTTGCACAAAGTAACAGAAACTAAGAGGAGGCTTATGTCACATTCAACATTATCTTTTGCCTCTTACAGTCCAGGAGAACAAGGTTTTTATATTATCTCCCACTGGTATTGCTTAGATAAAACTCCCTGAAATTTAGCAGATCAGATATATATTTGAAGGTTAAAGTCACTATATATTCAGTTAGGATGTCCCTGAATGCACAGTTCTCAGACTGTCCCCACCAGGATACTCACAAGTGCAAAATTACCTCCTCCAGTTTGGAAAAGCAGTGATTGGAATGAACTAAAGACCATATATAAGGAATTCAGCTAGGAATAATCACAATTTAAATTCCTTGAATATGAATAAATGTCAGGGTCTAGGGTCAGAGCAGCTCACTAGGCCTGTAACAGATTCTCTCTGTTAACCCCCTTCCCTCCCCAAAGGGGAAGAGAAAGGGAATAAGGGAGAGAGACTCAGCCATT
>JAAGNO010031115.1:0-15025 GCA_033439905.1 Ceryle rudis
CTGCCATCTCCTCCTCTCCTCCTCCCACCGTTCCGCGGAGTAGAGCACACCTTGAGCAGGCGTCCCTGCAGCACCGCAAGACCTTGAACCAGCGTGGCGTTTCTTAGGGGACAGTGTGACGGAGCCTCCAGGCCACGCACTGTCCGTGTGCCCAGCAGGCCCTGGAAATGACGTGATTTACTAACAGTGTGCGTTTCAGGGAGCTGGCCTGCGAGGCAGTGGCTTTGGGGGACAAAAGAAGGCAGTAGGGCAGCATCGCAGGGAGCCTGACCCCCGGCTGGGGCGGACAGAGTCAGAGCAGCTTCCCCCCTGCGCAGCCACCTCCCTGCGGCTTCGGGACATGAGCAAATTATATTAAATAGAAACAGCCGTGAATTTACACAATACATTACCTATTTCAGCTTGCATTCAACTTTTAATAATTGATCCTGAAAGGGAAAAAAAATCTCAGCCTTCACTTTGGCAGGCCATTATTACCATTTTATTGTTTGGAAAAGGGAGAGGATTCTCAGTGGTTGTCATGCAACAGGTAGTCAAAACGTTAAAATTCAGTGCTGACTGGACCTTTGCCATTTTTTTTCCCTCTCTGGTTTATTTGGAAGTAAAAGGCACACTACTGCCTACTGCAGCATATAGCAACAAACCTGCAAATTTCGTTATTATTTGATCTTCAGTTCTGTTAATGATTTAAATTTCATTTGCAACGATAATTTCTTCTTCATTTTGTTAACCTCTCACAATGCTTTATCAGAAATAGGTTTTACCTGCTTTTATTAAAGATGTGACTCACTCTGTATACCAGTGAATTTATTTCCCAGGATGATGCCAGAATGATTTATTGGTACTCCAGTGTAAAGCAAACAACATCATGGAGTCCCTTCAGACTTTGCTGCTTCAGGTGTGGCATCCACTGGATTAAAGAAGCTGCATTGGCTTTTCCAATTGCAATATGCTGCTATATCATTAATTGCTTTGGTATTTGTGTTCTGGTAGGAGCTAAGACCTCCAACACTGGATGAAGGCCCACTTGTATAATGCAAGCTATATAAACACAGACCAAAGCTCCTGCTTCAATGAGCTTGCAATGTAACAGGAGTCTCCTTCTAGGCAGGTGAAGTTGTTGTAGAAGGAGAATCAAATAACCCTTGTTAATAGGAAAGCCTATGCCCTCCTGCTGACATCCTTTGTAATTGTTGTAAGACACCCCATGTATCCTCTTGCAGTGCATAAAATAATTGCAGCATTTCTTTTCTCTCCACTCGTCAAGGTTTAATTGGGACGTTAATCTTGTATCAGCCCAACTTTAGGACAGATGAGAAGCTGTTGTTCATTTATTTACTTCTCAGTCACATCTGCATGCCTACATCTTAAAGAGCATTATAAAGAATAAAATGATTGATAATGTAAACATTGGCCCTTCATTTAATATTTGATAATTGAATCCGGTTATCCAAAATCTCAACTACAGCATTACTTGCACTTAAGAAACAGAAGAGAAGGCCAAGGTATGAACTGCAGAACTGTCACCCATACTGCATAGTGTGAAGCTGATCTCCATGGGATTTTGTCTGGAAGTCAGCAATTCTTACAGGAGTTTGCAAGCTGCCATTGCTGACAACTTGAGCTTGATTTATGTCAGTTCAGGCAAATACATCAGTTGTTTCAAAGAAAGGAAAAGTACTATCACCAGATTAAAGATGCTGTTTGTGCTAAAACCATCTGAAGATCACAGATGGGCCCATTCCTTACCTTGACAGGTAAGACAAAGAGGAGGTGGACAAAGAGGTCTCTTAAAGGTTTGCATGATTAAACCAGCAAAATTAAGATGTTGTAAAATTTAGAGATAAATGAACAGATTCTGAGAAAACCTTCATGGGTACTTCAGATTTGAAGTAGGGCTCTGTTCAAATCTGAAGCAATAACCTCATCAAACAGAAGTTATGAAAGAGGGTTAGAGTCACAAGCTATGAAGTAAATAAATAACCAGAGAGTAAAACTGAGGCTCCAGGAGGCAATAGGAAAATGTCTTTTAGCAACATCTGGAATGAATCTCTCATTTATAACTTTGTTTACACTTTTTTCTTCATACATTATCCAAGAAAATTATTACATTTAGTGACATTGCTGTCTGAAAAGATTTTTCTTTGGAGTAATTGCATGTTCTATATCATCCTTCTTCCCCCAAAACTCTTCTTCCATTTTTCAATAAATACAGATTTATAGATAATTATGTAAAAAAAGTACATCTCCCCCCTAGGAATGTAGTTATAATTCATTGTTAACAGGCTCATTTTTCATTTGTATTTAACTTTTCTGTAAAATAAAATCCCATTTGACAATATGTAAGGTATTCACAACTCATAGTGTTTATTATCTGCTTATGATGTTTGAAAATAACATATTGAGTCTACATGCAATTTATAAATAGCACATTTAATTCCTTACGGTTTCTTACAGCAAAGCATGCAAACAATACTGACATGATTAATGTTTCAAATATATTTTTACTGTATTTCATTTATGGTTTTTTCATACACTGAAAGTGCCTCTTCAGAAAGTTAATTTTATAGTTCTCCCGACACTACAATAATGAAATCATGATTCCATCTCACAACAGAGGCCGAACAAAAAGGCCATCTACGTTTATGTTACATTTCCATTGATCAGTTTTATTCATATTAATCATTTCACAGACTCAGTCTGCGAAATAAGCACCATGTTTCTGTTGATGTGATTAATTGTGCTCCCGTTGGCTTTCTGGCCCATCCCTGGCAGCTCTCCCACACAGAGGCCATGCCCGAGACTCCCTGGCTTTGTAAAGCAGCTGAGCATAGTTAGCAGCTGCGGCTGAGGCTGTTCCTTGGCCTCTCCAGTTCTTCCTGCCACAAAGCCTGAATGAGCAGTCAGCAAGTGGTTTTAAGATGAGGGACTCATCAGCCTTTTGTTTATCAGTGACGACTGATAGGAAGGAAAATAAATAAATAAATCTGTATGCAGTCTGCAAGCTCATCTGTCTTCACTGTGTCCTTACAATCTTTTAACACTAGCCTACACAGGTGTGTCACTGTCAGACACCCTGCTTAGGCAATGTCTATGTCAGTCTCCTTTCTCCAATATATTAATGATCAATTACTCTTTCTCAAAAAAAATCCAAAACAAACAAAAAACAAACCACCAAAAAAAAAATGCAAACCAACAACCAAAAAAACCCCAAACAAACAAAAAACAAATAACAAACTTCTATAAAAAGAAGTGTTTCATATGTCCTACCAACTGTCCTACCACTGCTACCAATTTTTGGTTCTCTTTGCTGTCTCCAGTTAAACTAGATGAATACATTTACACAGCCAATAGCCCATATATTTTATTTGTACATTACTCTATGACTCCATCACAAAAGTAATGAAAAGTAAAAAGAAATACAACAGGGAAACTGTCTGAAAAGATTCTGTATAATCAAACTTCTAATACGCAACTGAAAGCCCAGGAATCTTATTAACATGATAACAGTAATTACATGATTATAATTAAATTATTAAATAAGTAACCAGAATGTCAATGTTCTTACATGTTTAATAAATAGATTTTCACAGCCGTCATTATTAACTTACTACTTTCAACAATTACAGGCTGTGAAAACAGCCTAACAAGTCACGGGCATCATTAGAGAGTTGAAAAGCTGATATTGCGTGATATTATGTTAGTATCAAATATTTCAATCACTGTTTTGTTAAGCAGTAAGCTTCAGTTGTCAAAAAAGTATTTGCTAGCTAAATCTTCATCAGTTGTGCAGTTAAGTAACAGCTGACAATACATTTCTAAACAAAACTAATACATTAACCACATAGCACAGATTATTTTTAATTAGGATTCAGTATCTTCAAAAAGGAGTAATGTCAGCATCTTTCATCAGTATCCTTCTCACTTAATGTCCTGGTTTATTTATATAGCAAATGAGAGCCCTCAAACTGCTTCTATTCCAACACACTCAGATCACTCAGGTGTTTCCTCCCATATTCTGAAAGCTGACAAAACTGACACTGGACTTAGGATGTCATCACATTTGTTCTTCCTGGTTGTATTCTCCAAATAGTGCCATCATGAAAAACAGAAGGTGCCGTGTAAAACCACACCTTCTGTAAAGCTTTAAATGGCTGCTGATCACAGATGCTGCTCGTTGCCACCTAGACTGTCAAGCAACGAATTCATCAAGTCACAAGTGGAATAATAAGTGCAGTTGTTATTCAAGTTCTTTAATGATGAGAACATATGTAAATCACTGCAAGTACCAACAGACCTATCAGTTTCACCCATCACAATGATTCAGATTTTTTTAAATACTTTCAAAACCAACCATGACTGTTTCTGGCCTTAATGCACTTCCATCATAGATGGCAGCTTCTTTCTGGGATAAGGTTTGTAATCATCTTGTCTCATTGCATATTCAAACTATATTCATTTTTTAGTTATGTTATTTTAATAAACCCTTACCAAGTATCTGCCAAATTAGCCTTGTATTGATTTTAGAAGATTACCAAGAGGATACTTGGACAAGATTCTGGGAACTCCAGTTATCTTTGATTAAATCATGTTGCCGGGAACCGGGGAAGCTTCCTTAAACATAAGCAATTGCACTCATCCATGCTGAGTCATCCTGGGCCTTTCCATACACAGGTTCAAAGGGTCATTAACACTTTGTACCTGTAAAGACTTCCTGTCTCATAGCTTTGCATGTTTATTGATTATAGGTTGAAAAATCATGTAAACTCATACTAAGATTTTACAAGTCAGTAAATATGCTTAGAATAACTTTTCCAGTGTGTCTTTATATAAAGTTGCATCTGTAATGCATTCCATGTTATTTCTGTATGCTCCTGATTTCAGTGTCATCTCAGTTTTTCCAGTCATAGTAAACTTTATCATGGGGAAGCTTGGTTGGTCAGACATGCATCAGTAGCGAAGGACCAGCTGAGGGAAGGAGAAGCAATATGTATGGTTGCATCAGCAGAACGTATCTATCAAGAAAATAGTCTTTTTCACCTTTACAGCACTTCCAAAATTTATTAACAGTGAATGCATCTTTTTCCTCACTCTGATATAAGCTATATTTGGGAAAAATTGAGCTTTATATTAGCCCCTGGATAATATATTTAATTATAATACTTATAATTATTACTTAATTGTTGTTGTTAAATACTGTGATTCTGCTTATTCTTTCCTTTAGTTACTTTTTAGTAGCATAAACTGCTCCACCTCTCATTTGATTCTTCAGGGAACACACAGACAAATCTCTGCTGTATTTCTTGTCAGTACTGTTGAATTATACCAAAACACTGAAGGAAGACTATGGACACAAATGCTGGTCTCCCTCCTAAATTTCATTATGTAGGGCTAGAATAAAAGTTTACTGGAGTCATGGAGAATTTTTGTATTGACTTTGGATGAGACTATAAATTTTTATTAAAAAAAACCAGCATTGATGATTCTTTTTCTTCCGCGTAGTGTATGCTGTGCAATCTATGAATAATTCCAGTCATGATTTCGTTTTCTAATATTAAGGTACCATTTCTGATGTCAGCTTTGACTGGGTTATAATATCAGCTGAATGAGTGATAAGAATTCAGAGCCATTGCAGCAGCCTGAGCATTAATAACTGTAATGTATAAAGAGGAGAACTAATACATTTAAAATAAAAAGTGGAAGTCAAAGTAATTTTTCATTTCAGTAAAACAAATGTATGGGATGAATGAAGCATACATTTCTAATGCTTCGTAAGATGCAATTAAACAGTAATTTGATGATTTACGTTCTGTTTATTTTGACCTTTCAGACACATGGGAAAGGCTTTCACCAGTAAAACTAGAGAATTCAATAAAACCAGAGACGTTAACTACAATGAATTTCAGTGACAGAAGAGGTATTTTGCAGACCTGTATCTAGGCAGACCATGGGATGGTGTGCTACTGAGGTCCTTCAATCTACCATCCCAGTGGAGGTTGGGAATGGATTGCCATGCAATAGTAAAAGACGGAAGGGATATCGATGGGCTAGAAATCATGGAAGTGCCTCAGAATGGTCAAGTAGGAATAAGGCCTTCTCCCTCAAAAAGGTGACAGGATCAGTAGCCCAACTTCAGTGCATCTACACCAGTGCAGGCAGCATGGGCAACAAAGAGGAGGAGCAGGAAGCCACTACAGCAGGAAAACTATGATATAGTTGCCATCACGGAAACATAGTCGTCTCTCCTTCCTGGACTGTCCCTTTTCAGAAGGGACAGTCCAGGAAGGAGAGGCAGTGGAGTAGCCCTGTATGTTAGGGGGTGTTTGGATTGACTTTGAGCATAATGATGGTGATAGGGTTGAGAGTCTATGCATGAGAATCAGGGGTAAGGCCAACAAGGCAGATATCATGGTGGGAGTCTGTTATAGGCTGCCCAATTAGTATCAAGAAGCAGAAAAAATATTCTATAGACAGCTGGGAGAAGTCTCACAATCACCACCACTTGTTCTCATGGGGGACTTCAACTTACCAGATGTCTGCTGGAAATAAAATACAGCAGAGAGGAAACAGCCCAGGAGGTTCTGGAGTGTGTGGAAGATAATGTCCTGACACAGCTGGTGAGAAAGACAGCTAGGAAAGTCTCCCTGCTGGACCTGTTGTCCATAAATGGAGGACTTGTGGGTGATATGAGGGTAGGAGGCTGTCTTGGGCATAGTGATTTCAATAGAATTTTTAATTCTTGGGGAAGCAAGGAGCAGGGTCAGCAGAACTGTTACCTTGGACTTCTGGAGGGCAAACTTTGACATCTTTAGGAGACTGGTTGATAGAGTCCCTTGGGAGGCAGTCCTGAAGGGCAAAGGAGTCCAGGAAGGCTGGACACTTCTAAAGAAGGAAATATTTAAGACACAGGAGCAGGCTGTCCTGGTGTGCTGTAGGATGAACCGGCAGGGAAGACCAGCCTGGCTGAACAGAGACCTTTGGCTGGAACTCAGGGAGAAAAGCAAAGTTTATGGCCTGTGGAAGAAGGGTCAGGCCACTCAGGAGGACTACAAGGATGATACAAAATTATGCAGGGAGAAAACTAGAAAGGCCAAAGCCCAACTAGAACTTAATCTGGCAGCTACAATAAAAGACAACAAATGTTTCTATAAATACATTAACAGCAGAAGGAAGGCTAAGGAGAATCTCCATCCTCTACTGGATGTTGGAGGAAATACAGGGACCACGGATGAGGAAAAGGCTGTGGTGCTTAATGCCTTCTTTGCCTCAGTCTTTAATAGTAAGGCCACTTGTTCTCTGTGTTCTTCAGCCCAGCCCCCTGAGCTGGAAGACAGAAGCCCCCATAATCCAAGAGGAAGTGATCAGTCACCTACTACACCACTTAGACACACACGTCTATGAGGTTGGATGGGATCCACCCAAGGATACTGAGGGAGCTGGTGGAAGTGCTCACCAAGCCACTTGCCATCATTTATTGGTAGTCCTGGCTAAACAGTGAGGTCCCAGATGACTGAACATTAGCAAATGTGACACACATCTAAAAGAAGACCCCGAAGGAGGATCCATGGAACTACAGGCCTGTCAGTCTGACCTTGGTGCTGGAGAAGGTTATGGAGCAGATCATCTTGAGTGCCATCACATGGCACATACAGGATGACCAGGTGATCAGGCACAGTCAGCATGGGTTTATGCAAGGCAGGTCCTGCTTGACTAACCTGATCTTCTTCTATAATAAGGTGACCCACTTAGTGGATGAGGGAAAGACTGTGGATGTTGTCTACATGGACTTTTGACACTGTTTCCCGCAGCATATTCTCTTGGAAAAAAATGGTTGCTCATCACTTGGATGGGTGTGCACTTCCTTGGATAAAAAATCGTCTGAGTGGCTGGACCTAAGGAGTTGCAGCAAACTCTGGAGTTCAATCCAGTTTGCAGCCTGTCACAACTGGTGTTCCTAAGGGCTCAGTATTGGGACCAGTTCTCTTTCATATCTTTATCAATGGTCTGGATGAGGGGATCGAAGGCACCCTCAGCAAGTTTCCAGATGACACCAAGTTAGGCAGGTGTATTGATCTGCTTGAAGGTAGGGAGGGTCTCCAAAGGGATCTGGACAGGCTGGATTGATGGGCCGAGGCCAGTGGTATGAGGTTCAACAAGGCCAAGTGCCAGGTCCTGCACTTGGGTCACAACCACCCCAGGCAATACTACAAGCTTGGGGAAGAGTGGCTGGAAGGCTGCCTGGCAGAAAAGGACCTGGGGTTGTTGGTGGACAAGCAGCTGAATATGAGCCAGCAGTGTGCCCAGGTGGCCAAGAGGGCCAATGGCATCCTGGCTTTTTATCAGAAACAGTGTGGCCAGGAGGACTAGGGAAGTGATGATCGCCCTGTACTTGGCATTAGTGAGACCGCAACTTGAATGCTGTGTTCAGTTATGGGCCCCTCACTACAAGAAGGCCATTGAGGTGCTGGAGCAGGTCCAAAGAAGGGCAATGAAGCTGGTGAAGGGTCTAGAGCACCAGGAGCAGCTGAGGGAAGTGGGGTTGTTTGGCCTTGAGAAAAGGAAGCTGAGGGGAGACATTATTGCCCTCTGCAACTACCTGAACAGAGGTTGTAGCAAGGTGGGTGTTGGTCTGTTCTCCCATATAACAAGCAATAGGACAAGAGGAAACAACCTCAAGTTGCACCATGGGAGGTTTAGGTTGGATATTAGGAAAAATTTCTTCACAGAAAGGGGCTGTAAAGCACTGGAACAGGCTGTCCAGGGAAGTGGTGGAGTAACCATCCCAGGAGATACTGAAAAGTTGTATAGATGTGGTGCTTAGTGACATGGTTTAGTGGTGATCTGGCAGTGCTGGGTTAATGGTTGAATTTGATGATCCTAAAGGTCTCTTCCAAAAAAAATTATTCTATGATTCTCTGATTCTATTTTCCTACAGCACATTTCTCAAGACAAGTGGGGCAGACATCATCTGTGTTTCCTTGTGCAGTAAGGTAAAACTAAGAATGTGAATCATGATTCTTGGATTCTCAGGCTAGCTTTGTACTTGGCCACTGGAGAGTTACTTAAAAAAACCCAACAAATATCATGTACTCCTTTAATTATTTTTTAGTTTTCTCATAGGACAACAAATCATGCACAAAACAAATTGTTTGATGACTAATTAGAGAAGCTAATGCCTGAATATAAATCTGCTAAAGCTCTTGCAAGTACCTTGTTTTCCAGAAAGATGATTACAAATAAATTACCCATTCAAACCACCTTTATAAAGATCTTTTTCTTAGGCTGCTGAGTGGACTGCAGCAGCAGGGCTAATGACTGGATGGAGCACGGTGCTAATGGGATGACATGGCTTCTTGTACTGTGGTGGCTCATTCAGAGCTTGCTTGCGTGTTTCTGCGTAGCGCTACTTTATGCCACAAAACTATGTATTTAATTTCTGTATTCATATTATTTGCCACATGAAGCGTAGGAACTGGGGAGAAAGTGTGACATTGTTCTGCATTCTAAGAGAAAGCGCTTTTAATTTACTGAAAATCTGAGCACCTTATTTAGCTTTTAATGAAGTCGGTAACAAAATTTCATCAGTTCTTATGGCATGAGATTGAAGACTGAGGTAATTACAGTGGGGAAAGGATCATTAATTATAGTGTAGAAAGGATCGTTATATTTTATAATTAAAAGTCATAGGTTCTTTTCATGATTTTCTGTAAATGTAGATAAAAGCAAACTTAGGTTATGTTTAATGGTATACCATGAAGAAAGATTTCATCTCCCACAGAAAATTCACCAAAAGAAGTTATTTTGCTTGAAAATAACATGAAAAGTCATTGTCACTTATACATTTCAAAAGGACATGATATATGAGTTAGAAGTAAATGACACATTTATACCACCACATACAAAGATCCACTGTATGGATATAAGCCATACTCGCAAACCCATAATTAGACAATAACAAGATTACTCTGTCCCTTTAGGGATCATATTAGGTAAAAGGTCTGGAGAAATGCCTGCAGGATAAAAAGGTTTCTACCCCATTTAAGCCTAGTTCAAGTCTACCAAACCTGCATCCTGTTGTGGATGTCTTTTTGAGGTCTACCAGCCCATGTCCCTCTGATTTGTAACATATCAAGCAGCTGTCTTACCCAACACATTTTACTTCCACTTTATGCTTTGCTAAGGAGGCCTTATTCAACTTATCCATCCTAGAAAACACCATTTTATATGCCTGATGCTTGGATGACCACCTTGTCTCTGAATAATTGCCATTCTTAGTTCTCATAGCCAAGTAAAGATAGGTCGGTATTTTTGAATCCTTTCACACAGGAAATCCAATTATTAACTGAACACTTTTATTCAAATCTCTTTCCTGAGATCCTGAATGAGAGGAAGGGGTAAGGTTGATGGTTTCTAGGGAGTAACTTCCCCCAGAAGGGTTCAGGAAGGATGGAGAGGACACTATACACAAGCAGACTCTACTGTGATGCTTCTGAGTTGAATCCATATGCTACATTATTATTCTGATTTATTATACTTCAGTTAAAAAACCCTAAAGTCAAAATGCCAATGTTATTTTTCTACAGCTATGCTGTGTCCATATACCCCTCTGATGTAAATGACAATGTAGACAGCATATCTGAATTTCATATTAATGAATCTTCATTTACAAATATATTTGTTCTTTAAATAAAATTAGTAGGATTTATTTCTTGAAAATAAAAATAACACTGTCTTTTAAGTTATGTATTCCACAGATATTTAAAGGCTATGCTTTAGTAATTACTAAATGGAGTATTCTCCTAATGTCCCAGTCAACATCCATATTTCCTGACAGGATACATGGTCATGGATCTGGTTTTAAGAGATCCTCTGATGATTTCCTGCTGAACAGTGTAGACCAACTGTAGAGTCAGTGGTATAAACTTTAGACTACATTCCTCCTTCATGGATCATTATTACCACAGTAAAGGTAGGAATGATCTGGCTACATGATTCTGTTTTAGGAAATGCAGTTTTCTGTATCTGGAATCATATCCAACTACAATGTGACTGACTGCATATTGCTCCAGGCTTTTTCCAGACACTACAGTTCTTAAGAAATTATCAATAGAGAGAAGTCTGGAAATGACAGCAAAACCAGACAGCAAACAAGGTAGGTCTGAGGCACCTGGCTCTCATGCCTGGCATTTGCTTGGCGCATGCAGGTCAGCTTGTCCTCTGACAAAGCTCACACTGGAGAGGCACTGAACCCACTGCTGGTGCGCAGTTATCTGGTGTAATTGTAACATATCCAGCATGTGCGACGTGTGCAAGTTCAACACGACACTGGATCTACCACCCTCAGATCTGACTCATGATCTTTATGAATCATAGGAAACACAAACGGTATTGGTGACCTGCCAGGAGAGCCAGTCTAGCTCTAATATGAGATTTGTGCCTTCTAACATGGTGGCACATGAGAGGTGAGGTTCAGTGTAAGCTCATGTGATACTGTATGGAGAAAGGGAGTATTTCCTCATATTTCCTGCAGCACACAGTGTAGGCGCTGTCTTAGAAAGTGCAAATAATTGGATTCTAAACTTGCAAAATAAATTCTGGGATGGAGTTGAATCTTTAGCATCTCTGTTCCTTTCCTCCTTCCCTGTCATTAAAACATTAATTTCTTGCCAAGGGTGTTAAGAGGCTTATTTATTCATTTTTACTAATATGTTCTAATGCTTTGAAAAGTGGCTTAGGAAAGAAAAGTACTATTCAAAGTCAATGGAAGAAGAATGTCCACTATTTGCATTACGGTAGAACCAAATTACCTGTTTCATCATGTAAATTATATAGGAAGACATGATTCCCCCCTCAAAGACAGTGGAGAGGAATGATCATTTTTTGCATTACAACAGAGTCAGGTGATATGGTCCATCTTGTAAGTTATATACAAAGGCATGAGACCTCTCTCAGATACCTTATACCCTTATGACTCCTGTAGCATCTGATATGCTATTGCGTTATTACATTTTCTGCCACATTTTAGCAACAAAGAAGCCATTTGAATGAAAAATAAATAGGAGCACAAACAATAAAAATATATTAATATATAGAATATACTGACAAATACAAATTTTTAGAATAAGTGGAAAAACTTTTTGTTAGAAATAATATACATCTTGTTAAAAGAAGCTTTATGTTTTGGTGGTGCTGCACTGTATTTTCCAGTTTTATGACAAAAATACAGAATGTGCAGGGACATGTGTGAGATCACGTTCACCCATATCACCAAACAGCTATATATAAAGAGCTTTCATGTGAGGCTGTCCAAGGGAATCTATTCTAGGAATCATGTAATTTATGGAGCAAAAGTCCATTTTAAGCATTATCAAGAAATATTTGGCATCTCTCTAACAGATTCATAATAACTTTTGAAAATTTAGAGAAAGACAGTTTGGGTTAAAAATAGGCAGATATGCTCTATTGCATTCCACCAATTGATTTCATCAGAGCTTTCTCCTGACCTTCCCTGCTTCCCCCAAAACCAGTGACTGTCACAAAGGGCAAATTCATCTCTCCCATTATGGCCCTGAGTGGCTGGACTTCCAGCAGGGAACAAAGCAGCTGGTAACATTCAGAAGGATCCCTGTACCCTGACATGCCAGCAGGTGTGAGGGTGTCTATGGGTGGAGAATTGAAGGCAAAAGAGATGCGTGTTTCATTGCTGTTTCAGGCTGAACTTCTCCAGCATCAGCCTGGGCAATTCACTTCTGCTGCTCCTCAGATGCCCAGGATAAAGCCCAGTGGCCAAGATGAATGCACCCACTGCCACCTCTGTTGACCAGATCAGACGGCAGCCTTGGTGCTGGTCCCAAGAGAAGCCAGGAGCAGAGAGGGAAGGAAGGGGCAAGGGAGGGACATTGAGAGCTGCCGGGGATGTAGTCAGGTCCAAGCTTCACCATGAGCAATGAAGGTAATGAAATCTTTCTTCTCTATTTTTTCTCTGTTGCCTAAAAGCTCAAGATTTTAAAAATAGTCCAACTGTTCATCTTCAATCTTTTAAGAGCTTATTTTTCCTAAAACTCTGGAGAATATAAACTTAAAGTCAAATAAAATTGTGATCATATATTGTGAATGATCAGCAAAACAACTGAAACTTACTGGGAGACCATAACATAACACTCTGATGACTGAGATTTTATTTCATGGAATACTCATGAAGATTTAAAATGACACTTAAGAAGAGAATATGAAGATTGTTTTCTTCCCAGAGCTGAATTATTAGTAGGTTTGTACTGAGTTGCAGGATATTATTATTATTACATCAGTAATGCCTTTCTAACCTCAATTAGCAGGAGACCAGAAGCCACGCTATGAATCTTTCACTGAAATGCAGTTGTCAGCTGTGTAAATGACTTTATAAATGTGTCCTGAAAATGGATGCGGTTTATGCAAATTAAACTGAACAACAGTGTGCAAGCTTAGAAGTATAAGAAATGAGGAAATTAGCTCAGTGGTGTTGGGAAGCATCATTGGTCTCCACCTGGATGGTAAAACGTCACTTGGAGAATCTGCTGGGTTCCAACAGAGGGGGGAAAGGAGACCTAGCTAATGTTTTCAGAAGTGCTAGGGTAGGTGGATGACATCTTTCCTGCCTTTTCCCTTGTAAAAGTATTTTCTCATTTTGACTATTTCCTCTTCTGTAAAAAGACACATAATTTTAAATATATGCTGACCACATGGAAAAACCCTGTTACAAGTGGAAGTAGTTTTATAATTAAGAGATAAATGTTTCACATTCCTGCCTGGTAGCTGACTCTAAGAAGGCTTACAAAGAAATACAAGATTCCTTGAAACCACTCACTTTGACTTATTTAAGAGCTGGCAGCCTGACAAAAAGAAAGATAAATCCTTTTCCTTCCCTCACAAGTCCTGAATATTTGCTAATATTTGGTATCTTATCTATTATATTAAAATCTCATCATGAGCTTCTGCTTTGAATTTGATTTAGTCATTGATTATTAATGTCTCACAAACTATCATGTGAGATATTATTACTCAATGTCTTTTGTAGGTTTAACTGAGTAAAAAAACGGTGCTCCTTAGACAGTCTCTATTTTGCCTGTGTTCATACAACTCAGGTGGAATTTCTGGCCCAAGTAACATTAAGGGAAGTGTCAGTATTGACTTTAATGAAGGCAGAATTTCAATCCTGAAATCAGAATGAACAGCTGAAAGAGAACCTGAAAGAGAACAAGAAAGCTGTCTGATGTGAAGCAGATTCAGGTGTTAAGTTGTAGCTTGTATATATGTAATAGTGTAGATTAAAAATACACCTTTCGGAATTCTAACAACCATATTTTTCTTCTGTAAGAAATAGGTACCCTGTCCTAGATGCTTTTGTGAGGATTTTACTCATTCTTTTACATTTCTGGATTGAAAAAAGCTCATAACCTTTTGTTAAATGAATTATAGCTTCTGTCAAGATAAATGACAACAACAAACTGTGGTGATTATAGAAGCTGACAATTGCAGTGGCTCCCCCCAAAAAAAATGTAAGGCTGGTGCCACTTAATAAGCTATTATTATTTGTACAAATATGTTCCTCCTCTAACTTTATTCTTTGCATTTTAATTAAATTGTTAGTCCGCTGTTACAAATGCACGTCATGCTGATGCATTCTTTCTCTTCACGGAATCACAGAGAATCACAGTATTAGAGGTTGGAAGTGACCTCTGGAGGTCATCAAATCCAACCCCCCTGCTAACACAGGTTCATCTAGAACAGGCTGCACAGAGGGGGGTTTTGAAAGTCTCCAGAGAAGGAGACTCCACAACCTCTCTGGGGAGTCTGTTCCAGTACTCAATTAATCTACATGATTTCTAGATGAAGGCTTGTGGGGGTGATACAGTGTGATACCCTTCACTCTGTGGTGTGAACCTTGACTTCTAGAAACTGTGTGAAGCAGCTTTCTCCCTTTCCTTTCCTTTCCTTTCCTTTCCTTTCCTTTCCTTTCCTTTCCTTTCCTTTCCTTTCCTTTCCTTTC